>JANHQD010002248.1:15296-45618 GCA_024721195.1 Marasmius sp. AFHP31
CGAACCCTTTGCCTCTGTGATCGTACTTACTCCTACTATACATCATGCACAGTTCTATATACATCATGCGTAGTACTTTCCTTTACCTTCTCTCGTATTCCTTGCCTACTCTTGTACAGTATATAAGCTACCTACGAATACCATACATCCTCAGCGGTTTGTTAACCCTGAGGACTCTCACCTCATCTCTTCACTTGCCCCGCTCAGAGCTTCTTTCCCGCAGTATTGCGACTCAAACCGCTAGCCCCGATTTATTGGAACAAGCCGCTTAACTCCATCTATTCATCATTATGTCAACCGTTACTCTTCCCCCCAACTCTATCAACAACCTTATCTCCACTGTCACCAAGCTTTCGGATTCCACATACCCACAATGGAAGTTCGATATCTCGATGGTCATGAAGCAGGCTGGTGGTGATCTCTTCACAATCACTACTGGTGCCAGGACCAAGCCCTCATCCTCTGCCGACCAGAAGGAGGATGCTAACTGGTCATCTATCCAGGCACAGGGACTCTCCATCATTGGTCTTACAGTTGCTCAGGACCAGAAGGAGTATATCCGTAATGCGACCACTGGTTATGATGCCTGGAAGTGTCTCAAGGACATTTACGAGCAGAATTCACTATCCCAGCGCACGGCCCTGAAGAGGGCATTTTATGCATACCGACACGACCCGACAGAGCCTATCAGCAAGTACATCACTGACATCACTTCCGCCGCCAATTCACTTAAGGCCATTGGTGTAACCCTTACCACTGCCGACATTACCGACGTCCTCATTTATTCCCTCGCCCCTGAATACTCTGATGTCGCCACTTCCCTCATGACCCGATCTGACCGGGATGAACTCTCCATTTCTGCCGTCACTTCAGCCCTGCGCGAGAAAGGAGCTCGGCTAGAACAAGTTGCTGATCCGACCCCAACTTCCTCATCCGCATCATTCCATGCCTTCCATGCGACTTCTACTCCTCGCCGATCCTGCACATCTTGTGGAAAAAACGGCCATCAGGCCGACACATGCTGGAAGAAGAAGAAATGCGAGACTTGTGGCAAGATGGGCCACATTGCCAGAGTCTGCCGCCAAGCAGCTGCCAACTATGCCGGAAGCCAAGTCGATTACGGCTTCTAAATATCTTGCACAACTTCGAGATTACCCTGGGACATGTATTCCAGATGACATTGACGTTTAGCCTGGCAATGGTATTGTCGGATGATCTAGGTTTAGCCCGGGTTGGATATCCCGGATGTGAAGTTTGGTCAAGGAGGACCATTCTTGGACTATTGAATTTGTTTAGCCTGCAGACGTGCAGATGAGTATTTTCTTTCTTGCTTTTTGGACATGTGCTTTTGCGATATTGCCTCGGTTGAGGAGGACAGTTGATATTCTGGTATTGCAACCTCGGAATGGCCACCCGAGAATGTGTACTAGACTGCTGTGTTTCCGTCATTGTATGATATCATTGCCCTTCACCCATTGCTCCGAACCCTTTGCCTCTGTGATCGTACTTACTCCTACTATACATCATGCACAGTTCTATATACATCATGCGTAGTACTTTCCTTTACCTTCTCTCGTATTCCTTGCCTACTCTTGTACAGTATATAAGCTACCTACGAATGCCATACATCCTCAGCGGTTTGTTAACCCTGAGGACTCTCACCTCATCTCTTCACTTGCCCCGCTCAGAGCTTCTTTCCCGCAGTATTGCGACTTTCAGACTTTGAACGCCATCCCTAGTTGACCCTTCTCAGAGTCGGGTAAGACCCTCTCCCCCGCAGCTTCCTTTGCTCTGAGCTTCTCTTCTTCTGCTTTTCTGTCTCTCGATGTCTTTCTTCTGTGTCACTGAGCAAGTCCGCGTGACGCAACGGCTTGACGAAATTTTAGGAACTCACACAGATCCGTGTAAACGCACTCTTTAAAGAAGAGATGGCCTTCATTCCACGCTACAGATTCTCGAGTCTTGTTCAAGCGTAAGGAACAGGCATCGAACTGCCTCATGGACTCGTACCAGCAATGATCTCATCTGAACAGACTGACATGCAATGCAAAGCAATGTTTAGGAAACAAGACATAAGTAATGCTCTTTTGGTTCCATATTCGAGTTTCTTGTATTCCACATACGAGAATATTGACGAAGCAGTATTATTTTTGTCATCTTGCAGGAGAGTAGTTTATGGTTGGAGGAAAGAGAAAGAGAGAACCGTGAGACCTTTTCTATGAAGGAGTCAACGAGCGCCTATAGGCGCCCACACTTCTGTCTTCCGTTCGTTCAACTATGTACCTCCCATTACTCTTGTTCACTCTCTCAAAACAGGCCTGAATTTTCTTCTCCTCACATTTTTTTCATTCTTCTGCCATGCGATCAAACCCTCGGCATCAAAGCTCCTGACCTGGCTAAAAGTGGATTTTAACCACCATCAATCACGAGTGGACCACCTCTGACACAGGCTGAGCGCTGAGGCTCTCACGAGTCGCTCTGTCAGCCATTTCTATTGCTATTTATATGGCTAGATGGGTTGAGAGTCCAACAAACACAGCGTGCTCTTCCTCCGGGCTTCCTCCCAACGACAGACAGCCGAACCATTTATACCACCTGTCCTTCCACCACCATCCTTCCATGAACCCATTGCAGGGTTAAGACGTCTCATTATAAACCGCTCTGAAAATACCTACTTCCTTGGTCTGCTTGACAGTCTGCCCATGGAACACAGTACATCTATACGAAATCGACACACTGGTTCAGGCGCGCAGAACAACAATAATGATATAGGAGTCCAAAACATCAATACAATAGGCCACATGTCTGGAGGAGAGGTTCACTTCGTCGAGAGTGTCAACAAGACAGTTACCATCTGTGAGTTCCCTGTTTCGCTCCAATGAAGCTAGTAGATAATCTCACTCATGTCGAAACAGCACCCAAAACCCTCCAAGAAGTAGTCGCAGGCGTTGGGGCGTCCCATAACGCAGAGCAGCAGTATTCACGTGGGGAATGTCTTGAAGGAACCCGCGTGATTCTCCTTGAGATCATTCGTGACTGGATCTTGGCGAAAGACCAACAGTGTCCCTTCTTCTGGCTCACCGGAGCTGCCGGAGTTGGGAAAACTGCTATTGCGATGTCCGTCGCCAAATCCTGTGAGCGGGAAGGCCGCCTCGTCTCTTCGTTCTTCTTCTTTCGATCTGACCCGAGACGCAATACTCCTTTCGCTCTCATGCCCGCCATTGCTCATGGTCTCGTCTCGACAATACCATCTCTACGACGCCCCATTGAAGGGAGGGTTTCGAAAAATTCTCAGATATTGGAGGCGAGACTGGAAGACCAGTTCCATGACCTGGTAATCGAGCCAACCCGGAGATGGCCCCGGCAAACGTGGCTACAGGCCCTTCTCGCGCTCCTCGAGGCTGTTTGGGCAACCTTCTTCACCACACTTTCGCTTTTTGCGTCTCTCGATGTCATGTGGGTGCTTTCCGTTGACCGCGCGCCGGTCATCCCGAATGTCTTCATTATCGACGGACTAGACGAATGCGGCCCCGACGACGAAAACCAGCGGCGGATCCTTTCCACCTTCGCCTCGTTATATCGCATCTCCCCTTCCTCTCCTTTACGGTTTCTGATTTGCAGTCGGCCAGAGTCCGCGATCCGGAGAGCGTTCGAGAGGGAGCCACTCTGTCTTCTCACGAAACGAATCACATTAGACGAATCGTTTTCCCCGAGCAGGGATATCGAACTTTATTATCGTCATGCGTTCAAAGAAATTCGTGACAGTCCGGATTATGCTCGGATCCCATTTTCAGTGCCATGGCCATCGTCGGACGATCTCGAGGCTCTGCTCCGGAGGTCATCGGGCCAGTTTGTGTATGCTACCATCGCGGCCAAATATATTGGACGTCGCTGTTCGAACCCCATAAAGCAGCTCAGCATTATTCTCGACAGAACTCCGGACCCTCGACAACAATCTCCCCTTTACGAGCTTGACTGTCTCTATCATACGATTCTCTCCTCACATCCAGACCAATCCTCGCTCCTTCCCGTTCTGGCAGCGATCCTACTTCTTCACCCTTTTGGCGCACCGTCTTCTCCTAAGTTCATCGAACTCCTGCTTGGACTATCCCCGGGCGAAGTCGACCTCATCTTATCGCCGATGCATTCGGTCCTCAAGATGTATTCGGTCCTCAACCTCGGAGCTGGAGATGATCTGATCACAGTATCTCACACCTCGTTCACCGAGTTTATTCACGATCCATCACGCTCAGGACAGTTTTACATCGACAAAGTCGCACAACGTGACACTCTTGCCGTTCACTGGCTTCGAGTGCTTGCCCAGCAGGTTAGAAAGAATCCGAACATTGTCTTGCAACCAAAAGATGAGCGTCACACATATTCAGACACGACGCTTTTCTATTCATGGGCAGACTTTTGCTTGACAAAGGACGATCTGGAGCTAACTCCAGAGTTCCTTCTCGAAAGAAATAATCTCTTTCGAAGTATTCTCTCTGTCTTTCCAGATCGACAGCAGCTTCCCGCGATGTTAGCCTCGGTGATTCTGCTTCCCTTGAACAGATATACACACACCCTGGCCTTCAATGACTTTCTTCTAGGGCTCAATAATGGATGCGTGCTGTCAATAGTGAACCTGTTGCGGGGCTGTAAATTAGCCATGAGGCCCAGCCCGCGCAAGTCAACAGAGTTAAGATTAGAGCCCTTCTTTCTTTCCTTCCTCTCGGATTCGTCGCATGAATATCATATCGACCTAGCTGAGCAGCACAATTCCCTTGCATCCCAATGGATCCGGGCACTCGTACCCAAGAACCGACCCACGCCGGAGTAAGTTGTTCCTTCATTTCAACTTTCAGGTGCCAGTAGTCCTAACGCTGCCTCATATCCCTCAGCAGTGAAAAAGGCTCATGTGTTTCGTTGGACTTGTGGCACGGATGGGTAGACTTTTGCTGCGATATTAAGCGACCGAGTGACGAGCTATTGTCTGATTTCTTCAATCTGGACATCGAGGATGTTATTACTTCCATGTTTGTCATATGCGGCACTCCTTCTAGCACCATCAGTCGCCTCAAGGCGATCATATCCTGGCTAACTGTGAGCGGTGATCCTCTGTGTTCTTCGAAGAGCTCACTCCATGCTGACTTGATTGAAAGGCCGTCGCTGGACCAGTTAAACTCATTGATCATTTGAAGCAGGCTACCGAAAAGTTCGAGAGCACCCATCATGACGATTCAGAGGTGTGTTCCATCAATTATTCCTGAGATTTCTCTCGATAACTCCACCAACAAACATACAAGGTTGCTAATTCGGACGACTGTCCGATGGGAGATATCAGGCAATACTATCTCCACCACTTCCAGGATATTGTCGGTAGTCCCAAATACCGCGGCGTTCCATTCCCGAGTCCCTGGCCGTCGGAAAGGGATCTCAGAACTCTGGTTGAAAGGTCTTCTGGTCAACTTACATATGCTGCCACTTTGATCGACTTCGTGAAACTGGCGTCCGAGGATCCAATTAGTCAGCTCGACATCGTCCTCCACAGTGACCTTCGTGGTGTATCGCCGTATCACCACCTCTGTGTTTTGTACCATGTCATCCTCAGCGTCAATCCCAGACGCGGGGAAGGTCGTGACGTACTCGTAGCTATTCTCATACTTCGCGACTTTTTGAAACCCACCCCGGCGCATATCGAAAGGGTACTAGCGCTAGCTTCGGGACAAGTGGATTTGAGGTTACGGGGGATGGACTCGGTACTGGACATTCGCGATCGGAACGATGAGATTTGCTTCAGGCATAACTCTTTCCGGGAATTCCTGGTCGACCGGAGCAGACCATGGCACAGTTTTCACATCGACATGGGTGGTCCCACGTTGCGTTACATTGCACAACAGTGGCTTCAAAATCTCTCAGTTCGTAATATGGCAAAGTACAGGTATGGGTTCCTTTGTCCCTCTCGGTCATGATCCGCCTTTAATGAGTGAAGAAACCTTTCTCATAACTCTAGTGAACGGGTCAACGACGAAACCCTAAGCGACTTTTTCACAGCGTGGATCGGGTTCTGTACCTCATTCAACCCAACGGGGCAACTACTGTATGACCTACAAGATGTCGACTTGGCCGGCGTTTTCTTCTCTAAATATCGATATCATGTAGAGGACGCTTCTGAGAAGGAGATCGCAGTTCGGGATTGGAGGAATGTGTTTGAGGAGTTGATACCGTGGTTAATGTCTCACCCTGCACGTGTAAGCATGGATTACTCTTTGTTCTCAACGTTTGTTCTCTCGTGCTGTCGTGCTGATAGCTCGCGTTTGCTAGTTCAACGACCGTGTGCAGAATCTCATACAAAAGCTTTCGAACCCTCCGGAGGTATAGATGGATACTTACACCTTAGTATTGAGGCGTATAGCACGACACAGTCAAGTAAACATATCCCGGCTCAGTATAAACCTTATTGTATCAGCCAGAGGAATGAAGTACAATCAAACTGAGCTTCAGTAGACCTCCGATGAAAACGAGCCAAAGACGTCATTCAAGCCAGCCAGCCATCTAGATCCGCATTTCTCATCCGTCACAAGATCTGCCAGGGCGTGCAGTGATGGAAATGTCACCTCAAGTTTGTATGAGAGCGATTGGAACGCAAGCTGTACCATGGCCTCCAGCAGAGCGACCGTCGCCTGAAGCTCGGCTTTGTCTTCCATACGAGGAGCTGAATACTTCTGGACCTGATCACGGTTCAGAGTTGAAGATAAAGTAGTCTACGGTGAACCGACGTACCAATGTTCCCAAAAGCGCCGGACAGAACCTCCCCTGGCACGGTCTGATTCGAATAAAACGAAACTTGCGTCGAACCTATGGCCCAGAAGCATTCACCATGTTTCCCCCTCCACCAGTCCGACCTGAGGCTTCGTAGCCGTAAGGACGGGAGTCCATGTTGCGAGTCGTGGACCCAAAAGTCTCTGATCCTTTCTGACTGTAGCCATAAAAGAAGGACTGATATCCACATCATAAAGCGAGCTAACCAGCTCTTCGCTGCTAATCGGTAGAGACAAATGATCGTACTGAGTGTCATGAGAGATGTGAAGGGGTGAGATTTGGGATTGGCTAAGCACGTAGGACTGGGCTTCGGAGTCGTACACTTGTTGACTCGTGTCAGGGCCATGAGCGCTACGCTCCTCTCCTCTGCGAGGCTCAGCTACGTAGGAGTTGGGTACTGCAAAATTCGAGCTGTAGGCGCGCCCCAAGCCGGCAATCGGACGTGGATGACCCGCTATCAGCCTAGCCAGGTTCAGGTTCAGCACTCCCCCGCTCAAGTCATTGTGGCTATTGGATGTTTCTTCTCCATCATTCTCGTCTCGACCTCGGCGAGTTCCTCTGGTAAAGTAGGATTCCATCGACGAGGAAGTTAGAGATGTCACAGAATCGAGCTGAGACTTGTGATCTGGAGAGAGAAAGTCAATCGTCAGACGGCGAGTCGAGGGGCAAAAGTCCGCAAGACATACACATGTTCCCACCTCCTCAAAATCTCAAAGCACCTATAAACATTGCCCAGGTCCTGAAATGTATTTGAGGTAGATTGATTCTTCGTTCCCCTAGCGCGCCATACTTTGAAGAATAGGGTAGTCTACTAACAAGTCAATTCAATTCGACATCAATAGAAGAAACGGGAGACCTGAATCATACCGCCGATGAAACGACAGCACTCCGCACAGTGCACACAGACCCTTGAGGACGCTGTAGACATATCAGGTGGATTATTAACGGCCCCGGAAGATACTGCAACGCACCTAAAAACCTCTTCCTCGAACATGTATCGCACAGATTCCCGCACTTCTTGATATCCTCCTCGATCTTGACGCAGAGCAAAGAAATTCTAAGAAGGCCTGTTTTCAACGGCGATAGGCTGGTTCTCGGCCTTTATACCGGGCGGGATGACACGTAGTCTGTCCCATTGAAACTAGTCCGTGCGGATAGGAGGTATAACGAAGTGCCAATCACTCACTGCACAAGAATTCCCATCATATCTTGAATTTTGACCAGCAGGAACATGACCTTGTCATCGTTCTCGCGTCGCTTCAATTCGAAACTGATCACGGCCTTGAATGCGATTACAGCAACACCTGAAGACGAGTCAAAATCAACAGAGGTTCTCAAGAGTGGCACCATGGATGGCCTACCGATGAACGGATGAATGCCCTGGACGTCCTCCAGTATTTTTAAGAGAATCTCGCTGGACTCTGCGAAGCTGTTTATCTTGCTCTTGATTTTCGAATATCTTTCTGATTTGTCTGAGCTAGCTTTTTCCTTCTCTGTTTTGACACATTTCAGAGAAAGTCATAGCCGGTGAGGATATCTATACGTACCTTTGAATGCTGAGTCCTTCTTGAAGCCTTTCGTATCATCGTCGCTCATGGTAGAGGTCGTTGTAAGATGGTACGACTGCTCTCCAGATTCTCGTGACGATTACTGGGGAGCGCCCAAACGTCATGTCGCGTTTACGCACGCACCGATATATTATACCGTATATGACTTTTGAAAAGGAAGGGATATGGCGTGTGTTGCTCCCATGGGTTGACAGATACGCGTAGATCTAGACGTTGAGAGAGAGTAAGGGTGAACTCGGTCAATCCGTGGGTCCTTGTGGGTGTCAAGTCTCAACCCTCAATTGCCTTTTTCGGCCAACAATACGCGACTCCTCTATTAGCTAAGCGTCCAAACTCAAATCAGCACCCATGGCTGACGCGTCGATCCGCACTTTCGACCTCGAATTCCTTGGAGGAACCAAAAAAGTCGCCATAGGCCACAAGCTTCCTATTCATTTGCACCTTGTCACCGTCGATTCAACTGACGAATATGAACCTCGAGAATTCATGAACCTCACTGTCGTTGCCCAAGCCGACCCTCAACCGACTCCATCATCATCCGGGAACTATGTATTCTCGCTCAAGAATTACTCTGAAAATGCGGGTGTACTTGAAAAATTGGAAGCGAATGGGATTATCAAGAGAACTGGGGTAGTATATCCCCAAGGCTACGTGCAGATTCCGTTGGTAGAGGTGCTTCTCCCACCCTCCCAGTGGATCAGCAACTGTGCGAAATGTGAGGCTTGGGAAAACCTCGGAGAACCTAGGTTCCAGAGGTGTAGCAAGTGCAAGAAGACGTTTTATTGTTCGGGACAGGTGCGTTCTCTCACCAGGACTCGCTTTGAGGAAGGCATTCTGATTTGCTATCGATGTAGTGTCAACAGGATCATTGGAAAGAACACAAACTCATTTGCGGCTTGTTAGCCAAGGGTGATTATGTCGGAGCGCTGAACCGACAACGCGCTGAAGTCGACAATTACCTGAAAGACATGGGATTCCAGTCCATCGGAGTTTAGTCCCTCTAGTAAGAACCGTTTGCCTTCACGTCGCGAGGGGAACTAACTGTGGCGTTCTCACTTAGTTGTATGATTATTGTCACTTCTGGTCTCCGGCATGCGACGCCGTTTGTAATTCTGTGTACAACCAAGATTCCTTGTCAAACAGGCAATGGGTGCAATGTACAGATACATTCCCGTTCATTAACGCCTACTAGCAGTGCGGTACTACGTCCGCGCTGACCTCATCGTTCATCTCATTGTAGAGTCTCCGCCACTATGACAAAGTCAAAACTGGGGTTTGCTGATGAGTTACGTCCAACAACCTTCCATTGCGATCTTGCTTGCAAGTTTACTCAATGCCATTTAGCTTCATTTAACGATTGATTGATTGTAATGCTCAGACTAACTCCGTAGTCAAGCTTCAAAGATAGGATGAGTGGCTGTTCCTAGCATCTCAGGACATCTTCGCCACTCCAGCTGCATTTAGGTTGCCGTCAAGTTGGAGATGTGGGACCTCCTGCATAAGGCGTAGTGCTACGTACCGGGACTCAAAAAGGGATGTGGACTGCGATCGGTTTGACAATCGTTCTACTTAATCTCAAATCACTCGCGAGAACACGTCTTATGGGGCTCATAAGACGCTCAGAGACAAGCTCGTACAGTACGAGCGGTCCAGGAGACACACCTCTGAATCAAGCGAGTCTCCTCATCAATGGACATCCAAGTGCTGTCGGAGTGAAACTCGTCGTTAAGGCACATTCTGGGCTCGTCGCTCCAGAACGATAGCCCTCCGTTCACAGGATTGGAACGGCGGACTTTAGAACTGTTCGTTTTCGCGCCGAGAGCGGGACTAACCGTGAAATCACTCACTATTCTTGTTCCCTAACGTGCAGAGTTCACTTTGGTTTTATCGGATGCCATCTGTGATCGTATGTATGTAAATTCAACGTTGTGGTTATCAACTTCATTATGATCCGCAATGTCAAAGAACCCCGCCCTACCTATGCGCGCTTGAAAAACCGACTCCCTCTACTCTGACGGTGACCAATCCAACGTCAATGTGCATCTCGTCGTGGGCTCCCTCTACCTTAACGACGTGGACGAGGGACTCTGATACCGATGCGGATGAGTACATATGCGTATTGTTTGAGAATAGCGAGGCCACCAACGTTCGGCAACTGCCCATCTAGAATGAGAAGCGCTGATTCCGTAGACCAAGAAGAGTACTATCAGAGTAGATGTGAAATGGGTCTTGAGATTTGGGCCCATCGAGGGCTCGCCATTCACAACCCAAGGACACAGCACAACTTCGCCTCCCAACCAGAGGAAAAACATTCAAACCAAACCCATCGACGGGGCACCGCGACCATGCAATTGGAAATGAGAATCGTCCTCTATTAAAACCTATTGAAACAACAAGAAGAAAGTGTACAATCACGAACTGAAGAGTCCGGCGATCCAAATCACAAAACCTGTCCCAACAGCTAGTATCGCAATGTCATCAAGTAATATTGATCCCATCTGGATGTACTTGAAGGCATTCACAATGAGAGCCGGGAAGGGTGGCGGGAGCTGAGGAAGCACCATCGCAAGCAGTGCTGGTGGTTGGGCGGTGTCCTAAGATACGAGGAAGGTTCATCAGCGATACGTGATAAAAGTGGAACAATGGCGACAGTACTCACGAATCCGTAAAAGATTCGCGTAGAATGAAGGGCAATTTGAAGAGTCATGAAGGCCCAGAAAAAAGGCTTAGCAAAATATTAGATTGCAACCTCATTCAATGAAGATAGCAAGCACGCACGAGAACAGCAATTGTCCAGCCTTGCGTCTGTATCGTCGCCTGGGGACTTTTGTGGGCCAGATCCGCCCATCTCCTCCACATCCCAGTCCAATCTATCCTACCACCTAATGAAGCTGCCTCTCCTCTCACCGACGCGTGTGCTTCCGGTTCTCTCACCACCACAAAATACGCCAACAGAGCCCAGATTGCCACCATATGCACCAAGGGCATCAACTTCTGGAGCTTAGACCGCTTTTTCGTCTGTACTTGAGTTCCAGCACCTCCGCTCGAAGATGCTCCCTTCCCTAATCCCATTCCCATTCCAGGCGGAGGAAAAGGCGGCATACCGCCCGTCGCACCCTGCCCACCGGCTGCACCAAAGAGCATCGCGGCGAGAGGATTGTCTGCAAGTGATGGAGGTATCTGGGGTGCTCCAGGTACTTCTCCAATAGCAGGTTGTCCGGGTGAAGACGAATTAGGTCCCCCCATTCCCATTCCACCGCCAAATCCTCCCATCAGAGCTTGCAAAAGTTGTTGTTGCTGTTCTTCGGACCACACCGAGGGATCCGGTGCAGTGAAAGATGACGAAGGAGACGAGTGATTCTGGCTCTGAGATAATGGTGAAGGGGCAGGACTAGGTGATACTCGAGCAGGCGGAGTTGGCATCATCGACTCTTCTCCGACAAAGTTGCGAACATTTGATGAATGTGAAGCTACTGGTGGGCCTGTACACCCCAAGACAAAGTCCCAGTTAGAGTGCGACCCTATGGCAGAGTAGTAACGATAGAAAAAACGCACTTTCATCACGCCTGTAAGCCGGTGCATCTTCTCCTCTTGCTGACGTCGTGAGTTTTGCCAAACGGTCGTTACCTCTGCTGAGGATAGCTTTGCGACGAGCTGCAGCCTTTTCTGCAGCAGACATGGTCGTTGTCGTCGTGAATGAAGGTGAAGAAACACGTTAAAGGAGGAGGTTCAGAGACGTGGCAAGGAATGCGTCTGCAATGATGCGCGTAGCAGCTGATTGGCTGGGGCGTGAGAAACAAACAAAGCGGCCCGGTTTACCGCCCCCAAGCTCGACTTCGTGATTCTTCATCCTTGCTTCGTCCTCAACGTGGAGGTGCGCAGCGCCCGAGTTTTGATGTCACATCGGCGATAAGTGCACTGCCACGGAAATGGTGTCCGCCCCCTCAAAAATACGTTTGTGGGGTACAACTGCGGGTTTCGAGTCCTATAGAGGTTTATTGGGCTATCTGTAGTAGTCTTAATAGGTATAGATGGAGTCAGGTAGCTTCCCAGTGGTACCAGCCAGTGTTTTGGGCTTCAGAACATTATCTGTCACACAAAAGTAACGCATCCGTGACATATGCCCAGGCTAAACGCGTCGAATTCTCAAACAACATTATTCCACGACGACACCTTGAACCACCCTCAAAATTCGGGTACACGCGCTTAAGAGCATTCTCGAGGGCGTGGTGAAAGGGATTTCTGTAAATCGAATTTTTAAAAATCACATTTAATTTAACACAGTGGTATCTCGGCCAATTTTCCATAATTTCCAAATCCCTTTCACCACGCCCTCGAGCAAGCTTATAAGAGGGATTCAGTCTAGAGATTATGGGCATACTGCCATTCTACACTGAAATATCTTGCGCGGACACCTGAACCACACATTTGGCAGGGAGGCTTTAGAATTAAACAAGAACAAATAAGACGCCGCGTTAGTGGTCGTTGCGCACCTCCACTCAACGTCAACGTCCATGTCCATTGCCAAGCCGATTGCTTTCCTCATTACTGGAAAAGACAACCAGAATATCCCAGCTCCTCTGTTCGTGTCAAACTTCGGCCCCTGTGACGTCGGTGGTATTGCTGGGGAAACCCTGCTTTTCGGGCTTTGACTCACGAACTGGATCTGGATTGGGCTCTGAGACTTTACAAGTGATGCACAGTCGTCCCTCAAGCAGCTCACTTAGTTATTTTTGTGTTCTATTAGGCTGGAATTATCCGAGGAGCTCAATTTAGATGCCGCAGGGTGTTTTCCTGTGATACACAGATTCGGACTAGGAGAACACTGCAAGACTTCATGGGATCACTGCGACTCCCTTGATCACAACTCGGTATTGAATGTTGAAACCTCGCCACCATTCGCATCCCGGTGCGGGATTACTTTAATTGTGATTTTTGGTTTCCGCATCTAGAATGAAAACTCGCCGGCGGTGTACCACTCATTATGTAAGGAACACTCCAGCATCTCAGAGCGAGTCCAAGCGCTCGATAGCCCCGGCGGGTGGTTCCTACGCTTTGTGATTTGGGGCGCATCCTGGCGCACCCTCGCTATCTGTGTGTTTGCTGGGGATATCAGGGGATATCATTTCCCCAAGCGCGAGGGTCCCTGTATTCCTGGGTCCGTAGCAATTATGGGGTCTAGGGCTATGAATGCCTCGGATCCTGATGCTGATTCCTGATCTCAACTCAGCAAGTTACTCCGTTCACGCACTATACATTCCAACTCTCTCAAGCTGAAGAACATCACGACCATCACAACGCTCAATAGGTAGATCTATGGGAGACCAGGCAGCTTATTTCATGTTCTTCCGAAACTATTGAAACGACGTGCTGGGATGTGTCTCGGCGCGAAGGCCAGATGAAAGTCAGGAGGCTGGTCTAAGTCTTGTGCTTACTTGGGTACGTGGAGCTAGAAAATGATTAGAAGAAGACACTCGCCTCACTAGAATCTATCCTTCAGGCCTCCTAGGTGAACCGCTGATTATTAGAACTGCTGTCGTGTCTCCCACATCCTCTCCACGTCTCAGCCACATATCTCCCGAGCATCGCAGCCCGTCGTCATGCGACGAACAGGCTCCTTGTAGAGCTATTTTCGACGTTTGTCGGTTGAGGAACCTTTGTCATGACGCTCTGTACGGCACGTCTCGACGCAGCCTCGAACTCAAGAGAACTAATGGACATATAGGACTCTGCCCGCATCCAGTCGTGCACAGTTCGATGGTTTCTGTCTTTGGAAGTTTCGTAATCGTATCACTCGTTGACATTCCTTGGACCCATGATTCGAGCACTTCGCTACAAATGCCGTCTTTGGGAGTGTCGTCTCTCTGACATCCAAACGCTACTGCCCTTCTATTTCAGGTGTTACCTCACAGGCTCGGATCATCGTGATGGTGATTTGTGAGGCCACTCTGGACTAGCCCTTTCGAGACCTGCTGGGAACTATCACGGCAGTACACGGCCAATGATTGGAACTGCCAAAGCCTACTTATTTTGGTCCTGGAGGCGCCAGTACCGTCTACCAGGCTATGAGTGGCATACGTGATAGGCATTTCCGGAATGAGAGAGGTACCTTGACATACTAGTTGGTACTTAGTGCGTATAGTACGTCTGGCCGATCCTAATGCCACTAGACCGGCCTGACTATGAAGATCATCAGGTCCGAAGAAGCTTGAACGGTCGTTAGGCCTTCATGGGAAGTGGCGAGAATCTTGGAATGTTCTCAAGACCTCAATCTGGCAGATAGATGCGTAGTACGGGAACGTGGCCCAGGGATTTCGTATGTCACTTAGGGCTGTCGGAGACAGACCGCAGATTGGTTATCATAGTATGACGCTTTCAGAAAACCACCTGATGATTCAAGTATTTTTTGAGCCGGACCCTTTAGCCTCATTTCCGAGCTACTAGGACGCGGGCAAGACGGGTTGTAGTGTCATTAAAGGTGACCAAAATTGACACTAATCCCGCCATAAGTATCTGAACTTGTGATAATGCCCTACGGACAAACCTTTGGGATTTGGAAGCCGACGTGGATGTGCTGAACCTTTCTAAGATCTACCAGAAATACGTGAGAGCCCAAGCTAGACCGGGGAAGGCCTCAATCATCTTGATTCTTCTTCGGGATGGCCAGGGAAATTGAGATTACATCATCAGTTCAGTCTTGACTCCAGCCTTCTCCCAACGCGCTTCAAGTTCTCTCCAGTTTAGGACACCTTGTCAATCTCAAAACTTGAATTCCATGTGGCCATTCAGCTCCTCCAAGGCAGAAGAAGAAGACTTAAAAGCACCCTCTCGACATGACCGACAAAAGTGCTGGGAAACCAGAGACGCGTATTTTGCGTGTCTGGATAAGGCTGGGATCATAAAGCCCGGTGACGAGCGGAATCAGGGGGTCTGTTCATCAGAGAATCAAGTCTATGAAAAGAATTGTGCGAAGAGCTGGGTATGTGCCTTGATATTTGTTCTGCGACGAATCAAAGTTCTCACTGCGAGTTGGATTGGCAATGGCATCGGCAGATTGAGTACTTCAATCAACGGAGAGTAATAGCTGAAGCTCAAAAAGACAGGCTCGCTCAGGCAAATACACAGGCTCAGAATGCTCGAAGATGATCGATTCCGGTAAGCCTCGAGTTTCAGCTCACTTTCTCGGAACATGTCTGTTCTAGCTTTGCTGCAATGTTATAGCTTTTCAGAATTCACATATCCTCATGCAGACATATCTCATCATCTTGGCTGTAACGGCTTCCCGGTTTACGTCGATCAAGTACCCAGTATCAATGACACTCAGTCCTATATGTGGTTTCAATAAAGAAAGAATCACGCTTTCGGACCGCTGTGCAAGAACGAAGTGATGGGAGCCTCCAAAAACCAGTGTTGAAACCGACGAACGTGATGAGAACATATTCGCTGTGGACAACCCCACTCCTCGTTACCCTTGGTCTTTCTCGACGAAAATGGACTTGAGATGGGATACGGGCGGTCTCCCATAGTCCAGAGTATTCCCTACCGTTCGTCCCCATAGCGTTTCTATCCATTTTTGTCATTGAATCGTAATGCAGTGACGTTCGTCTAAAGGTTTTGGATGTATCAATGCACAACAACAGCAGCAGCAGATCACTCTTTCGATGGATCCTGTGTTATATTCGTTCCCGCAACTTCTTTTCCCCACTGCTCTTGATTGTCATGCGTTTTTGACACGGGGAGGCGAGTCATGCACGGCGCGAAAGTTACCCCCTTTTTAGTCTGGTCCAGGGGCTCCAGGTGGGAATAGAGAGGGAGTGGCAGGATTTATCGGTTTCAATCCGCGACGGATGGGGCGCCTCCCCGGTATTTTGTGATGATCATGTTATCACAGCCAACGAATCAAATCCACTTACGCGATTCCACAACAGGCACTTACATATAAGCCGTAGTGCGTCTAATGACCCCGTCAATTCTCCTCCCTGGCTAGGATGCAGAGTCACCAGAGCCGTGGTGGTTACTCCGCTTTCTTTTTCTCGGGCTATCGTGCCATCTGCAGTCGATGCCCTTCTGAGAAGCCATTGGCTACTGCTCCGCCCATGTATCCTTCCCCGTAAGTGCTTGGCCCATAAGCGTGACGTATTTCGTAGCTCACCCTACATTCTCAGTGGGCGCAGGCACAGCCTGAGGAAGGATTCCAAGCCTTCTCCTCTTTCGAGCACCTTGCGGCCGCCGTCCTCATCGAAGACCAGGCGAAATTCTGTCGTCGAGTTCTTCGGCAAATTATCGATGAGTTCCTCTAACGCACAAAAGTGCAAGAGAGAGAGCAGAAGACACTCCTCATTCATCGAGGCCGATGCTTGGTCAACGGCTGCTACGAGCCCCAAGCGTGCTCGTACGACATCAGCGCGCACTCGGTACGTGTTTGGCGGCACTGTCGTCTCTGCATAATGGATTAATCAGTTATCCCAGAACCGAGCCTTCCCCGCAATACCACTCGATTGATCCCTTCAGTGCATCCCCCCAATCATCATCATTCTTCATCGACCTCGACCTCACAGATTCTCCGTCGTATTTCATGGGCTCCCCCAGTTCTCCCAGGAACAACCGCACGAAACGATTTTCCTTCCTCTCCCTATCATCATCTTCTAACGACAACTCTCCACCACGCCGGGACAGACCCACCTCTATCCATACATTACCTGCATCTCATGCTAATGACTATCAGCGATCTTCTGTTTACTCCGTGTCATCCTACGCAGAGAAACTCGAACGATTTGCGGACGAGTTGAGCGAGGAACTCGAAGAGATCTCGCTATCAGACGAATGGTCAGACGGCGACTCCAGTGATGGCGGCTCGGACCCCGGGACGCTGGACTGGAGACAATTCCATCTCGACTTATTGGACGACACTGCCGAGCAGTAATGTGGCGACATGCGCATGACTTTTTTCTTCTTCTTGACGACTGGGGCCGGGGCTTCTTGTGTAGATGGGTAGCACGCAAATTTTCTGCTCCAAAAGTATTAATCATGAATGTATAGTATGCCAGCTTTACCGCCGTATGTTTGCTTATTGCTTATTGTTACCCTATCCCGTACGTTTCGAGAGGCGAGCGTTCGATATTGTATGTATATTGTATGTACCTGTAACTAGCTAAATTATTCGTCTGTTCCTCACTGGTGTTCCTCACTGGTCTTCATGCATCATGCTGGATGAAGGTGAAGGCAGGAGGACGCGCTAGGGTTGCATGTATCGTGAATGTATGAACCATGATCATTTCTCACACTCATGTCACCTAACGGGACACATTCTTCCGACGAACGTCAACATGTGAATTGACAGTCACCGAGCTCTTGCCTTTCATTACTATCAGGTTCTTTACTGAGCCCTCAACATCAAATATGGACAGGCTATTTCCTCCGCCAGACGACTCGTACGACATCTCTCATGTTTCCGGGAATGCACCAGACGATGTCAAACGGATCATAGCCTATCCGTCCGTATTCCTATTCTCAATCAACGGCCAGCCTGAAAGAGGAACAGGATATTCAGACGAGGTCGCAAAACGACTAGTTGTGCCGGAAGTTACGGTAGTGGAGAGTTCTGAGGAGCCTTCGAAGGACGTTGGACGCGTTGTCTGTGAGCTGGAGGTCACTCCAGGTGCGTGAACAGCAGTGCTTTTGGACGGTGCACAGTCACTGAATTTCTCTTCATCCTCGCTCTGCATAGATATGGTAAACAGGGCTAACACAATACACGGAGGATGCAGCGCGTATCTGGTCGATATGTGAGCGAACAACTTCCAGGTTGAACTGGCATATCAACTCTGAACGGACGACTTATCGGGGCAGATGTTCTTCTTTGGCTCTCATTACGCTCTCTCTGGTCAAGGGGGGCTTCGTGAATCATGTTTCCCAATCTATCAATATGGTATACCACTCGCCGGCAGCTGTGTGGGTCTGCATTTTCATTGACGCGAAGTGCCTTGCTCATCAACTTTGTTTACAGCGGTGATCAACTGCGAATCGTCAGCACGACGATGACCATGGGCTCCAGAACAGCATCAGCAAGGACAGAGGTTTGTTTCTCGTCTCTGTTGTCGAATACATTTCGTTGAATTTAGGGTTACTGCACTGTCGACAGATTTGGAACGGGACTCACCACCGACTGGTTGCTTCTGGTGTGCATATAAAGATGCAACCTTCCGCCGCACCCTCTCCGAAACTGTAGCAAAAGCCAGACCTTGCATAGCAGCAACTCGTGTACGTTCTTTTTACGCTCTGGTCAAAGCATATGAGCCTGATTTTCCGAAATAGATTGTACCTCTTGTTAGGATTCGGTTCACGTATGATATCTGTATTATGAAACTACGCATCTCCCCCTCTTCCATGACGTATAGCTGATCTCACTCGATGTTAGTATTACCGCAAGGGTGCAGTTGTTACAACATGATCTCGACTCCGCACTTTAGCTACTCGGAGTCCACTGGCATTTGCTATGTCCCGAACTCCTGTTATCAGAAACGAGCAATGAACAATGGCTCTGCCCTCCGGAGCCTGAGCACCCGTAACGGCAACCTCGTCATTGTTTGCGTTGAAGCAGGCTTGAACTGGAGGAACCTCTTGGGTCTTGGCCTCCGGTTTCTCATCGAAACTCAGGATTCCCAACATTCACGGGTGGTCACTTCAAGAGATCTCATCGACAGGGTTGGTTCTCCCAGGCTCCAGATGAAGACCTGTCAAACTGGAATTTCGAAGTTTGACATCACCGTCGGGTTTGATGGACTCCATTGTACGCATGGGCTGGTACAAGACACCAAGATTGCAGGGCTCAGGGATGCGGGGATTGGTTCCGGTTATCACCGGCACGGTGTACCGGTCCAATCGAATGTTGTTCAAGACTCGAGTAGATGACCAGCAAGTTCGTCCGGTCCTTTCATTGACCGCACAAATTTACCCCCAACCTGCTCACGACCCAGGATATTTACTCCCCTCGAACTGATCACTCGTCAGGCAGTCTACTTCAGCACAGTCATGCAAGAGGCCAATATCTTAGCTTTTTCAACGTTCGGTAATGGTCAGCCATTTGACGGAACTCCTACTCATTCCACCGACAATTTCAAACTCCCAGCTCTCATATAAAGAATCTACTCGCCTCTAAACAGCGGAAGATTTGTCCCAAGAGGTCCTCCTCGCCGAAGTCAATGGCTCTACTCCCCAACTCGTACGACATCTCTCACGTCTCTGGGAATGTCCCAGATGATGTCAAACGAACTATAGCCCACCCATCTGTGTTCGTCTTTCCGATTGACGGAGAACCTGAAAGGGGAACAGGTCATTCGGACAAGATCATGAAATGAATGGTTGTAACGGAGGTTTCGGTACTGAAAATCGCGCTCTCTATGGCCAAGGGAAGCTTTGTGAACCGTGTCTCCCAGTCTATCAACGTGGTATATCACTCGCCGGCTGCCGTGTGGGTCTGCGTTTTCATCGACACGATATGCCTCGCTCATCATCGCTGTGCAGCGGGGACAAGCTGCGAATTGTCAGTACGACAATGGCGATGGGTTCCAGGATGGCATCAGCAAGGACAGAGGTTTGTTTTTCGTTCTTATTGTGGGTTTTTCGTTTGCTGAAGTTCGGGTCGCCGTCGACAGATTTGGAACGCGACCCACTGCCGACTAGTTGTCTCTGGTGTGCAAATAAAGATGCAACCTTCCGCTGCACCCTCTTCGAAAATGTAGCGAAAGTCAGACTCTGCACAGCAGCTCGTGTACGTTCTTGGTACGATCTGGTAGAACCGCCCGAGGCTAATTTGCTCTCCCAAGCAGGTTGCGCCTCTTATGGAAAGTCAGCCCATGATATCTATATCTGTCGTATGAAGCTACGCATATCTTTGTCTTTCGCAACGCCTGTGCTATTGCCTTGACTCAGTATCCTCCAGCTGCTCGCCCTCAGCTTTACATGAGCATATCTTCCGCACTTCTTTCGTCTCCGGGTCCGCAATGGAAACATGGTTCTACCCCGCAACTCACGAGTCGGATATTCGCCTCCCTTGAGCCGATTGTTCGTGTAACTGAGGTTGCGGTCAAAAGCATGCCTCAAGGAACTGTCATTTGCACGTCGACCATCACGAGATGACCGAGAGCTTGGTTCTTGAACAACCACAGAGACCATCCTCAATGAGGCAATGGACCGAACCGCACACTCTCCGACGCCTTTACCTAGTTTCGAGAAGCAAGCGATGCAGGCCGGTATGGCGTTTGAGTCTCAACGCGTAGAAGACGTACGGAAGGCCGGCGAAGGCAAGTATTGTCACTTGACTTTCTCTTTCGCGTATCCGATGGGCTCACCGTCCGAAGTCTTGTGGGCTTGAGATCTTGGAGACGCCAAGACAATACCAGATCTAGTTAGACCATGGGTGACAATTGAACCAAGGTTCTGAACATGAAGAATCGAAGCAAACTTCCTACGAATACTGCGACAGCTGTAACTGCACACGCTAAGCTCGGGACGAATCGTACTATTAGTGCTCAGCCTTAGTGCTACCTACCTCTTGTCCTTCACTAGAACCCTCTTCACCGAGCCCTCAACAACTTCAATGGGCCTCCGCTTCCCACCACGCGACGCTCATTCGTATGACATCTCTCATGTCTCTGGGAATGCCCCAGATGCCGTTAAACGGACCATAGCCTATGCATCCATATTTATAAACCCAATCAACAGAGAGCCTACAGGTGGGACAAGATTCGAAGTCGAAATTGTGAAACGACTTGTTGTATCAGAGGCTTCGGTCCTGAAAGGTTCTGAGGAGCCTTCGAAGGATGTTGGACGTGTCGTCTATGGGTTGGAGGTTAACCCCGGTGCGTGAACAGCGTTTTCGGAGCTCTGATGGAGCATAAAACAGCGAATATTGAATTCTTCTTTCGGTTTTCTTTCTGTACAGATATGACAAACAGAGTGGCGGGCACCCTGCACGCGGGGTGTGGCGCATACCTAGTGGATATGTGAGTAAATACGTCGAGCTTCACATACCAGGTCTAAAGGGTCGACGGATTGGTACAGATGTTCTTCTTTAGTCATCTTCGCGTTCTCTTTGGCTAAGGGAGGCTTCACGAACTACATTTCTCAGTCTATCAACGTGGCGTACCACTCGCCTGCTGCTGTGTGGGTTGGCATCTGCATCTGCATCTGCGCGAGATGCTTTACTCATCGAATTTATTTATAGCGGCGACCAACTGCGAATAGTCAGTATGACGATGACCGTGGGCTCCAGAACGGCATCAGCGAGGACAGAAGTCAGTCATTCGACGCTGTTGTGAGATTCTCGTTAAAGTTTGGATTAATTTGACAGATCTGGAACACGACTCACCATCGACTGGTTGCTTCTGGCGTGCTTCTAATGATGCGGCTATCTGATGCACCCTCTTCGAAACTGTAGCGGAATTCTGACTCTGCGCCTTACATAGCTCGTATACATTCACCATTCGCTGACTTACTTTTCCCATGTACGATATTTGATTGATGAAACCAAAACAGAGTGCATCCTTCTCAACGCCTAGATGATCTGACGTTCTATCTTACCCGACATCGCCGCCCTACGAGTGCAGCTTGTGGACGGTTACCCCCGATTCGGCACTCCCGAGTCGCGTAGCGCTTGCTCTGATATCCAAGCGGCTTTCAGTGGACCTTTACTGTTCTGCAAACCTTCTTCGACCCTAGGTCTGCAGCGTTGAACGTGGGTTTACCCTTCCAACTCTTTCCGGAGGCTCCGAAACTCGGGATTTTCGCCTCTCTCCCTCCCGTTGATCGATGATCGCCCTTATCGACTCATTCGTGCTATAGGGTTGCGGTCGTATCATGTATGATTCTATCGACGAGCTGACGTCTCGTCTCGTCTACACGATAACTCGGTGTTTATGTGGACTCCGAGTTTAGTGGGTGGCACAAAACCAGATATGCCAGTCCTAAGTCACAGCACCATGCGGGTTCCCGTCTTAGGTCCGAGTGCCGATGTTGGCGTAGGAAACAGGGTGACCTTTGAACACAATTTGCGGAAAGCCTGGTTTGTATGATGGATTCGGTGGCTGGCATGGATTGGATGTTGCTCAAGTGACCTGGCAGATCGACACATGTCGTATGTGATCCATCATGGACTCGAGGCTAGGACATTCGAACTTGACCTTATAGACGCGAGGGGTGTGGAAAGCTATGAGTTCTGTCATGATGCGCGGTCAGCGCTTCAGCCACTAGACGCAAACACACTACTACCTGATGGAGAGACTTTGCATTGGCCAAGGTCAACGACGATGACCGCATATGACTGTCGTCGTTATTGCCGCGCCGAACCAAATGCACTCCATACGAATCTCCGACGTGCTTCGTTCTAAGGCTGTGGGGCGGCAGAGGCTAGCAGGCGATGGTACTTCAAACTTCACGGGGAATCACGGCCAGCAACGTACCTCCCTTTCGTCTTGAAGAAACGGGAGGGTGGAACTAGTCGGAAATGGAACCACGACTGCACCTCCGAGGACGTGCCAATTCCTTCCAAGGTTGCGCTCGGAATTCTATATCTTAGCACTTCGAGGAGCTAGAATTCGAACGTTAATATTCATCGCAAGAATTGTTTAATCTCGGGAATTATTGCGGCCATTTGCAGGTCATGGCGTAACTTAAAAGCGCATGAAATATGGAACGCCCTCCTTGTTTGACCCCTATTCCTTCTCTCCTCACGCCACCTCCAAGCAGCGGCCTCTCCGTCATCTCGCTCTATGGAGTCAGATACAGAATCCGGTCTGTACCTTACCCCAAAACTCGAATCATCCTGTAAGTATTCCAATTGATGCAACACGTTTCCCGCGATATTAGGACTCCTGACTGTCGTCTTGTCCCAGCCGTTTGAAGTTGTAGGGACCTACGTCAATACTAGCAACTCGAAGTGCCGACCTGCTCCAAGTACAAGAAGGTCTGGCACAATAGAACGATCGCACTTGCGATTGTAATTGCTCTCGAGGAGTGGGTACTAGTGTTTGAATTACTCGCCGACTGATATTCTGATAGTACTTCTGGTGGCTCTATGTTTTCGTGTAAAAAAACAAACATATAGAGAGGACACAACGGTCAACGCCAGTCAAACTCACCGTCGATCGGGAGAGCAGTTCATGCAAACTATGGCTTGGTGCACCCCAGTGACCCGGACGACCCAGTTTACACCAGGATCTGTGAATACAACACAGAGAGTCGAACGACCAGAGCAAGCCACTCCGCCGCCAGTTTACACAGTCAAGGATCCTGTGTTCATTCAGCAGACGACTTCTACTGTTCGTCCCGCCAACCAGACCACCCAGTAGGATCCTGAGCTCAAATCCGGTCCTTCAAATTTTCAAATGTCAACTCACCCTCAGGTGTGTGGTCCTTTATGATCGTAGCTTGCCGATGCGAAAAGGCCTGTGTAGTCAATGACGCTGATGAAACTCTCTGGGAGCCTGAATACTGGCGGTGGTATAGTACTGAGCGTCAACTTCAAATCTCCCATGTAGCGCTCTCTACTACTATACTGTATCCACGGTCTTCATGTTTGGATGTGCCCCGGTGTATGAAGTTACTGGATCTTATTATCTGCAAATCTGATTCTTCTAAGCCACAAGATGCTGCTCTCCAAGCCTGAACTGCATTGCCTGATAGTTCCACTCGATAACCTATCGCCATGACCGACTCCGCCACCGACGCCCTTCAAACTATAGGCGCCCGCGGCAAAGTCCGAAACACCATCAAAGATGCAAACTGGCACGAGATGGCGGAGGAAGTCCTCCAACCAACAGCGATCCGCTTCTTTTATCAAGATTTAGTACAATGTCTTTGGAGCTCTTTTTCCATACCCTAAGTTCTGTCATCGGGGTAGTGTCTTCAACCTCCCTCGGAGGACGAATGCCAGCCACACGAGACTGATTGCGATGAGGACGACTTTAGAGGTGTGGAGCCGCCAGGTATACAGACAATAGAGCTCCGACGGAACGTTTTGCCCTAGTTGCTGAACTGCACGTCTGTGTGGATCTGCTGTAGGTGGCTGGACGTTCTCTGTGTCGCATGCTTGGAAGTACAACTATCCTGGACGGTCGGAGGACTATCTTGATAAGGTTTTCTCTACCGGGTCAACAAGTAAGCTGCGTCGCCTACTCAACCGTTGAATGACATGGCGTACTGACCTTTAATTCACTGGCACTTAGTCTGTTGTGGACACAGTACAGACAACAATACCATCCCGTGAGCACGATCGATTTCCCGAGTATGGCTCTGGAGATTGGCTGGTCAAGACTCGAAGTCTCACACGCAATTAGAGAAAGACGTGAAGCATGGTTGGGTATATCCCGCGTGGTATGTACGTTTCTCCAGGATTTGAAAGAGGTTCACCGATCATGATCGCAAATGTAGGACATGATGGTTCTGAAGTCCTGCAAAGATTCCGGTCCTCTGCGCGGGGTGATGGATAGATCTGGGCAACCGACAATGTGTTGGCTATTAGACGTTGGATTTGACTCGATTGGCGATGATGATTACTGCAAGAGCCTGGCAGAAATATTCGCAATCTATATACGATCTTCTGCTGAATTCTGAAGAAGCGAGGGCACAGTACATAGTCTATGGACACGAGGAAGTGATGAACGTGCCCATAAAAGATGAGCTGAAACTCAAAGGTATCGAAGGGAGACGGCTTGAGGCTTCACCGAAAGCACTGAAGAGATGGCTGGAACGGAGATGACCGTGGATTGTACCCTGAACGAAGGGTTCGCCCGATTCTTGACCACTCGAAAAGCAGATAAATATGACTAGAGCTGTTGCTGTAGCAACCTAAAGACTCCGTGCACGGTGCATCTAGACAAAGACACAGCTGGACGTCAACATTATTTTTGCACGGAAATATGCGAGAAAAATATGACGCCTCACGGTTCAGCACATATTTGGGCAGGAAATAGTCGAAATTGAATTGAATTTCGGATATTTGGCGTCGAAATACTCGCCGGAGAGCAAGGCGTCATATTTCTCTGCTTCATATTCCGCAGCAAAATAAGTTTTCGCCCCAGCTGTGAGAGGATGAGTGAATGCAATGAACGCGCGTGCCGCGGGAAAAGTGTCCACCGGCGCTTATCGGGCGCTCTCTTCGCTACCGCGCCTGCTCGCAGCTTGACTCGCGACCACTACATGAGACAGGTCGTCTCTTATGAAGATATCACTCTTCCTTACGACGTGACTGCCAATGCAGTTCAAGAGGTTTCAAAACTGAATTCCAACCACAAATCTCACTCCAAAAAGAGAAAACGAAAGGCGCGTAACTCAAACAATCGTAACAACGACCAACATCAAGAAGTTTTCGCAGAGGGACAATACGGGGAGCAGGAAGAAGAAGACGATATGGAATTGAGTAGAGAGCTGACGCATGAGGAGATTTGGGATGATTCTGCGTTGATTGAAGCTTGGAATGCTGCGACAGAGGAGTACGAGGTGCGTCTGATTTGTTGTCTTTTTCTTTTTTTCTCTCTCTTTCTCACGCGTATTTTTCTTTTGGTAGGCTTATCATGGTCCTGATAAGGGCTGGAAGGCGGAGCCCGTTCATAAATCAGCCCTGTGAGTGGAACGAGGTCTCTTGACTGCGAACAGACTAAATCGTTTACGCGGATTTTTTCTTTTTCCAGGTGGTATAACGTACCCCCGGCCAAGAAGGTGAAGCTCTCAGAAGACGAACCCTCAAGGAATGTCAAAGCTGGCTCGTCTGCAGTAACAGGCACAGAAGAGGAAGGGGATTCAAAGCCTATCGACTTTGATACTTTTGTTCCGGAGCACGATCCAGCCCTCGCGAAGCCATCTCAATTAGAGGCGGCGGCTTATCCGGTGTCGTATTCATTACCAGAGGGTCCTCAACAGATGGTCAGCCGGGATGAAGCTTTCAGTCGTGCATTGAATGCGACATACTGGAGTGGTTATTGGACAGCAGTGTACCATGTGAGTCTTCCTATTCAATACTGATCCAGGCGATGCTAATTTCGCTCTAGTGCCATAACTCTATGGGAAAGCCATCTGGTGCTGCTGAAAATAGCCAAGGAGAGGAGGGTGGACATGAAGAAGAAGACGAAGAAGGCATGGAGGATGACGGTGAAGATTGTGAAGGCAAAGAAGAACCTCACGATGTGGACATTCCGGACACAATGTACAGCACCCCAGCCCTTGGCCCCCAGAACCCCCGCAATCTGCCGCGCGTCGAAGATTTTGTGTCAACACAGCGTTAAATTAAACTTCATTGGGCCTTATCCCACAGTAAGTAGGCCTTGCCATCAATTCAAAGTTCGACCTGCTTCCGAGACCTCCATGCTCTAACACTGCGAGGCGTTGCGTGTACAGGTGTACCAGTGTGATTCCGCTCTAGTTCAATTCAGATCCCGCATGTCTGGTTTACACCAGCCCTTGATGGAGCCCGGCGGCGTGTATGAAAAGCGAGGTTCCGTTTCAATTATCTTCTCTTGTGCGTCGTGTGCAGACAACGATCGTCTCGGACTAGATAGTTCAGGAATGAAAAAATTGACACAGACTTGGACCCACTTTCCTTGCTTCACGGCGTAGAGCGTAGCATAGCTTTTATTTAGATTTCCTCTTGAATTTCCGAAGGCGGGGGTCTTTTCCCGCTCACAGGGTATCATGGAATGAAGCTCCTAAGTTGAGTCTGTGAAGGACTGTGAAGACGGGTATTCATGCCGATAGAGCACATGGAGCTTGCGGGTTCCTTGATCCCGAATGCTGAAAAGGGTCTTCGCGAATCAGCTGGACCCTCTGTACCAGATGGATCTAATCTGTCTTGCTCCATACGACATTGGTGCAATTTGGCACTACTTAAACAGGGCTCCCGGTGGTCGTGGTCTCTTCGGTCTTGCCACCCTCTTCCTCCCACCGTCAATCTTCGGAAACGAGTCCATAAGGATCTCAAAGGGAATTGTCTGTCATGTCCGACAACGAGAAAGGAAGCATTAGCAGTACCGATGGTCAGCCGCAAATATACGAGAGGCCAAAGGGAATCCGGGGATGGTACGGTCATCCTATCACACAGGTCTGTTGGAGAGCTATTCGGATGCACTTTTGACTTTCTTTACTGATGCTCATTTTTTTTATCAACTCTACAGACATGCATGCTTGGGCTTGTCTGTTTCATGTGCCCAGGTCTCTTCAACGCCTTGAACGGACTCGGTGGGGGTGGTCAGGTTGACTTGACGACCAGTGCAAACGCCAATGCTGCGCTCTATTCCACTTTCGCCATTTTTGGTTTCTTCGGTGGGTGAGTACAGTATACTCAAAGCTTCCTTCAGCGGCGCCAGCTTCTTATCTCTGCTCAACAGTTCCGTGAACAACAAGCTCGGATCCAGGCTTACACTTCTCTTGGGTAGTTTCGGATATTGTCTTTATATTGGGTCATACCTGTACGTTCTTTCCATTTTTCCTTCATTTTTTTCATACGGAAAGGGTCGTAACCTTTTATCTATTCTATCAGGGCCATGAATATCCATCCTAATGCGGGTGGTTTCGTTATCGCAGCTGGCGCTATTTTGGGAATGTGTGCTGGTCTATTGTGGTCCGCACAAGGATCGCTGATGCTGTCGTATCCTACCGAAGCGGAGAAGGGCAAATTCATCGCCATCTTTTGGTCCATTTTCAATCTTGGAGCCGTCCTCGGTGCTGCGATCTCTCTCGGTCAAAATTTCCATTCGACAGTGAGTCATCTTTTAACCGTTTTCCCGAAGGACATGGAGCTAACCGTCCGCTCTTTTGTATAGGGAAATCAAGGTGAGAAGACCAGTGACCTACCCGCACTTGGAGACGTAGCTGATGTTTCGAATCAAATCACAAATCAGTCGGGAACAGCACATACGTGAGCCCGCGGTCTTTTCCATCCATCGTGATACGGAAAGGGATGCTCAACTCTTTTGATTTTAGATCGCATTCACCATCTTGACCGCGATTGGAATCTGCATCCCGATGCTGATGGTCGACCCTAAGAATATCATTCGCACGGATGGGACCAAACCGTCCGTTCCTCTCGACCCGTCCTGGCGAACTCAAATCTACGGACTCTGGGTTGCATTGAAGACCGACCCATGGATCGTCCTTCTCTTCCCCATGTTCTTCTCGTCGAACTGGTTCTACACCTGGCGTGAGTTCTCGTTCAGCTATATCGAAAAACCCACTGGATGACCTGACGTGATTCAAATAGAATTCAACGCTTACAACGGAACGATATTCAACATCCGCGCCCGATCGTTGAACAACCTCCTCTACTGGCTGGCTCAAATCATCGGATCCGTGTTCATGAGTTTCATTTTGGACAGCAAAAAGCTCAGCCGTCGTACTCGTGCTTTCCTCAGCTGGGGCCTCCTCTTCGCTATCATCTTTGGTACACACGGTTGGGGTTACGTCTATCAGAGGTATAAATTCGTTCCTGTTCGTTATCATCCACAAACCCCACGGTCTGATTTTACTCTCGTTCGCTTCCTGTAGGCAATACGACCGAACCACATACCCACCCGACCGCGAAGATCTCAGGTTCGACATCTACAGCCCAGGCTACACCGGAAGGGTTCTCCTCTACGTCGCTTTTGGTCTTCTCGACGCTGCATGGCAGGTGACGATCTACTGGCTCATGGGTGCCATGTCGAATGACCCTGCGAAGCTCGCGTACTTCTCTGGATTCTGTGAGTAAAACACACACGCTCCATTTCCGTGTTCTCGCAATCTCATGTTCCGACGAAACAGATAAATGTATCCAATCCGCTGGTAACGCCGGCGTGTGGAGAGCAGACGCAGTTCATGTTCCGTATGTCCTTCCCTTTTTTTCTCTTTTGTACTGCGGTTGAAGGTCTCACGATTTCTCCATCCCCCATAGGTTCATGAACCTATACATCTCGACCTGGGTCCTCCTGGTCGCTGGTCTGGTCTTCGCCTACCCGATGATCTACGTCCGTGTGAAGGAACACACCGAAGCTCAGGATGAGGCAGTGTACGTTCGTTTGTTTGGTTTACCCTCCATGTGATACTGATTTCGCACCTTTTTTGTAGTGCTCAGTTGGAAGAAAGAGCGGCCAAGTCCTGAACGTCGAATGCTGACCCGCGACCACGATGTTTGGCATGAGTGGAACTCTTTTCTCTTTTTTACGACTTTCCTAGGCTTGTCTCGTTATGTTGGGTGTAATGCGATCATCATGAAATCTGGGAACCTCTCGCCACGAGTTTTCTGTACCTACCAGTCTTGTAGTGTTTCATCATTGTATTGTTCAAATCGCACACAGGAGCTACACACTTCGTCAGCGGCGCGCTCTGTGCGTTTGGTTCGTGCATCGGTAACGGAATCGCGAAGAACGGTACTCTCATCGGGTTCACGGGTCTGTGCGAGAGAGATACTGGTAGCATATAGTAGAGTATCGACAACCAAACTACAAAGTACACCATGCACACACATATTCACTACTCGCTTTCACTGAAACAGCAACCACTAAGTCGTTCCTCTGTGTCAAGCGGGTAGAGAAACTTGAAATCCTATTGGATAGCCCGGCTTGGTACGTCCTGGGTGTATGGCGGGCTCGGATTGAGCTGCAGGGGGTCCCCGAACACCAGGCGGACAAGGTGATGGTCAAACCGATGCATTGGGGAATTACGTGCTGAAGATGGGTAACCCAAGGCTTCACATCTATTGCAAATGACGAACAGATGATCCGTCTCTATCACGGCTAAACGTGAACGGAGCTCAATAGTAGTTGCGGGCAAAACGAAGGTGAAGCTCACTGCACACTAAGCATGCCCACACAGCCACAGATGGACCAGTATCACCCCAAGATATTGTCCTCCCACAACCGCTGCATTCGAGACTGTATTTCCCAGATTCGCCTTCCCTCGTTGCCTGGGACCTGGCCATA
>JANHQD010002249.1:0-55309 GCA_024721195.1 Marasmius sp. AFHP31
GGTTGGATTTAAACGGTGAGGGTCAGCATTTCCTTCTACATTACACATGTACTGAATCCCTTGTTTAACCTATGGGCTGGAATTGTGATGGACTTCTAAGGCAATCAAGACTAACCATGTTCACTGATGCTCCTGTTGTGACAGAATCAATCTGGGTGAAGGAAGAATGGCAATGGAATGGGCATCCCATGTCAAGAGGATAACTGGAGGATAATGGTGGGCTGGTGGCAGGATGTGAAGCACATGAATGGCTTTCTATGATCTTCCCAATGTGGCATCCTGTGCAAAGAGGATCACTGGAGGATGGCCTTGGTGTCACTAAAGGATGAAAGTGGGCTGTTGGCATCAAACAAGAGAACTCTTACATCTGCACAATTCCCTTACATAACTCTTTGTCAGATTATGTTTACATTTTTCCCTTTTGTATTTCATAGGTGGTATTATATTGGTATTAATTGTTACTCCTCCAATGTTCACCAACTTACCAGTCTCTACTTACCTGACATTTCTGAGATCTTTTTCAAGGGTCCCATCACCTGTCCAATTCCAGTGCAATCAATTGAAAAGAGTTGCATGCATAATTCTAACATAAAGTCTTCTGACATTATACAGGTAATATGCAAGAAAGCAGCAAGGTCTCTTCTAAAACTTCATTGATAATCTCCTAAGCAATATGTTTCACCCTCCAATTTATGATATAAAATTCCCCTTCCCCCCTCAAAGAAATACACAACAAGATTATCCAAGAATGGTTTGTCAAAGATACCATACATGACATATAACACTATACATAATGCTCAGCAAATATTATGTAAACTGCTAATCTTTCTGTTCACCATACATAATTCATGTGTACTTCTGATTTTGTCAAGATTGTAGTACACAGGGTTTATGTTTCTCTTTTGTCAAATAAAATTACCATATAATCTTATACATATTTCCAACTCCAGAACATGGGAATTATCTTGCACTTACAAATCCAAGACTGAATGTTGTGTTCTTTAATCTATTAAGCAAAATTCCAATGTACTTCCACATTAGTTTATGTATTGTTATTACATAACCAGGTGATTTGCTCCATTCATACTTGCTACATTCTTCCTTACATAATACATCCCCATGAAATTTCTATATGGATCAAACCAAATGTACTTCTTGTGTAACACTGACTTGGAAATACTCATCAACCCCAAATGTGCTCAAAAAGAAATTCCAGCATAATTCACATATAATTCTCTTGGCATTACAGTGAATTGCATCCTGTGAGGTGACAGCGCCATATCTCTCGAAATCTGTATTCCAGAAGAGACGCATTGGTGGGAAATCCGGACTCACAAAAAGGACATCCGTTAAGAAGCTGGGGGTGACAAATTATCAATCATCGGACGATACAAATGAGCACGATGTAGTTGAATGTGAACGAAGTAAGCGAACTTGGCAAAGACATTGACGGCTATTGAAGCCGCGGTGCAGCTGAAGACTCGAGCTCAGGATCAGATGCAACATTGGAGGAAACAGACGAGGCATACCGGAAGAGTAGTTCTTGATCGGCTCTGTTGTCGTCGAAGTCATCCTGAACCAGCTCAACCTCCTTTTAAAACAGACTCAAGTGAGTTTGCAGTCCGTAGATAGCACTTTTGGGGCCGATTGTAACAGTAGCGGCGATGTAGAGTGACGTGGTGTTGAAGGCCAAGTGTACACGATGATGGCTTCGTTTGTGCGTCACAAGGATATATATGCATAGGACGTAGAGGACCGTGTGTACGCCTGGCGGAAGGTATATCTTCAGTCTCTCACGAGTCCTGGCGTGTATATCCAAGAGTCTCTCCGGCCGTAGAGAAATAGTCCGACCTAAACGTTGAAGTCAATGTACCCGACGGGTAAGATAATTGGCCACGTACACTGCTCAGGACCTGAGGTCTTGAAATGAGATCCGAATAGTCCTCGGACCTGTAAGGGCACTTCATCTGTTAGAAATGGCCCCAATGGTTGATCGCAATGAAACGCGCGTTGAACAGGTCGATATAAGAACCTCTGTGATTGAAATCTATCGAGTTTCCACATTTTCATGTGATGGTGGAGTTCAAGCCCACTACCGCCGTTGCCCATCACGGAGCCTCGAAGGGCCGTTGCCGTACTAGTGAGGGTTGTGACGACCAACGAACACATAGAGCCACGGCCTCATCTGGCCTCATCTTCTGCTACACAGGTCGTCGAGATCTCCCGATAGTGGCGATGTTGAACTAAATGGGGTCGCGTGGAAGAATTTAAGGAACTCCTGAACCGTCTTCTCCTTGTTGAGCGACATATAACTTGATCATGGTACTCGGCAACTCATCGATTCCCTATCGCCGCTTCGGACGGACCGTCGACGTGCAGAAAGTGAACAAGGGGGACCCATCTCCTTACTCGCAAACCTGTATGTCTCAGGAATGATCCCAATCGAGCGAACAGACACCGGTGTCTGACAAATCAGGGAGAGTGGTTCAGCAAGAGGAAAAGAGGGTGCTGGTGCTTGCTCGTTCCCCAGGGCTCGCGATGTGGTCTCCGCCAGGCTCCCGAAAAACGGGGAAGGAGACTAGTGGAGCGAGTCATGGAGGAGTGACCATCATATTGAATCATCCGATGGACGGATGGGTTCATTGTACCCTCAGAGATTTCTGATGAGGAGGATCTGTTATTTGATACTCTGCCCTCGCTCTCAGGCTTGACAGCTGATTCAGCACCGTGGTAAGTTTGTCTCGAAACCCTCTCTCGTCACAAACTTGGAGGACGATGGAACTCACTATGCTGGACAGGTAGAATTCAGCGAACCGGCTCAACCCCCAAAAAATTTGACCCACTTGTTTCTATCTCCTCCATATCGTAAAGATGAGCTCCTGCCAGATTGACATACTGAGTGGAGTTTGTGGGGCAACCAGACGGCATTCGAATAGCACGTATCTCGTTACGGAAGCTCAACGTCTGTGTTGAGTATCACGAGAAGATAGCTTGACGGATGATCTAAAGAACCACAACGCAGATTTGGAAGAAGCGAGTTGCCCGACGGCCCTCTAAGGTCGTCTGAGTTGTTAAACCAGTACTGATCAAGACTCGTGAATGCTCCCTCGGAAGCCAGAACCAACCAACGTGGTCAAAACAATTGTCCCTTACGACCTGGCGAAGTTGGACTGGTGGACTCGAATATTGGACGGATTACTGGGGGCTTGTCAGTTTAGCGCCGGAAAATACCGATGAGAGGGAGAATAGTCGACCCGAACAGCGATGAGACTGCTTAATGCTTTGCAGATGCTATCATGACATTGATGGAACGAAAAAGGCTAGCTGCCTCGTCGAGATGAAACGGTGCAGATCATCGCTGATTATGATAATAGTGCGGTATCGAGGTATGGCGAGAATCGAAGTATTTTGATCGAGCTGTTGATGTTTCCGTATGCGAGGAGCCAAATGCTGAGATGGTGGGTTGAAACACATTGCAACATGATCTCGGGGCCTGTACTTGTCCAGCTTGTTCGCGGTTCTGCTATTCAAAATGCCTACAAGTGGTTTCAATGAGATGATGGGAAACTCGAAGTTGACAACGTACATGTACATAGAGCATTTCGAACTTTTCAAGACCTGTCTATGGAGCCCCTCGACCATGCTTGATAAGGAGGTTGGACGACAAGACGGTTTCCCGGGTGACGTTCGTCGCTAGTTAACATATGAGATTGAACGGTCTATGACGGTGGTTTGCAAGATTGAGGATGAGACAACACGAGAACAATGAAGACATAATGTAAACGCCTTGCACTCAATAATCGAAGACCCCGATAGTATGTACGAGCTTGAACTCAGCTCTAGTCACCCTATATGTCTGGCATTTATAGGCCCATTTTCGGGTCCTTCAAACGCGATCAGCAAGTTCACGCAGAAGGATGGCGACGACGTGGCTTCGGGAGATCTGAAATGAATTCCTCGTGATCTTAAAACTCGAATGTGGTGAGGAAAAGAAGTGATAGCGGGTGGTAGTCGTGGTGGTTTGTGTCAATGGTGTTTCATACAACGTCAGCAACTGTACAAACCGGTTCGATCCGTCGGACTTTGCCGTCCGGTTCCCGAGATCTTGCTGCGTAGTAGTCTCCTCCCAAAGGTAGATTTAGCTCGAGCGGGAAATAGCACTCACAACCTATCTGACGACAGTCCCATGTTCTGCTCACGAGATTGGTGATGGAAAACCGTACAATACAGAGGTCAACCGGTCTTTTCAGATGTTGACAGCCGCGTCTTTACACTTATTCCAAGGCCTGGAGCTATTCATTTGACCGCCTCGAGCGAGATTGATCGCAGGTGAAGCCTGGAATTCATTTTGACCAGCTTGTTGGAACAGGGGACTCTATGTAACGAAGAATTACTCCCACTCGTCAGAATACTCCAACAGATGTGATTCATTACTGGGAAAATTCCCACTTCCACCCAGCTCACCAGCAACTACACCCGCAACTCTGACAGTCCGACCCCTTCCCACATGCCGCCTTCGGATTACAATCCTGATAAGTTTTACACCCCAACCGCGGTCCCGATCCATCCCCTCCAGCCGTCCAACACCATTTTCCGTCCCCGGGAGACCCGCAGGATGTCCAGCATCGACCGTTTTCACATCCGTAAGGAGGTAGGTAATTGCATTTCTCGGCAGTCCTGGCTTCAAGGCCGATACTGAGACTACGCTTTTCGCCGTCTGAGCTCAAAGCAGTTGCCAGTTGAACGACTGAGAGAGTGAAGAGTCCGACCTCGATGGCGAGTTTCATGTCAGACGGAATGTTTGAACGAGATATCTGTTAGAGATACTCCCAAAAGGAGTATTTCGGAGTGTTGCAAGACCTTCGGGATTGGGGAGGGAGTGCTGAGTCTTCAGGCAGGGTGTGAAAAGCCATTTATACAATATCTAGGCACGGAAACCTACTGAAAGCAGCGATCCCATCATCACTTTTTGTCTGCTTGCCATCAAGCCAAAGAGGAGACTATGTTCTATTCTAGAACCCTACTGGCACCAGTGACCTGTCAAAGGGGTTTTACTGATCCATTTCGCTCAATCCACATGTCATAGGTCACAGAGACTACCATATACAAGATATTTTCGGATGGTCACTATGTCATATAGGGTCTATACCCATTGTCCGGGGTATCGCTCGCCATTGCCTTCGAGGTTAAATATTCAAATTCAAACCGCTTTGATTTTTCCCTTTCATCTTGCTGCCTTTTGTTGAACAAAGTTCCTAGATAATACATAAGCAAATAGAAAGGTAAATTAAATCTATGAGAAGCTCATCTCAGTTGACGATGGTATTCAGCTGAGGTGTGAAGAAGTGTAGCGAAAATTTTTGTGGTGGCTTGCCCGTGGGAAACTGGCAAGCCACCCAATACAGTAAGCTGAATTGATTAAGTATGAATAAAGGGTAAGTGGCACGACTCGCGAAGTAGACTCAACATCTTTAATTGGGGGTCTGTACGAGAATTTTTGGGGTGTCACTGGTCACACGAAGTCTATACGAATACCCCCTGTCAAGGAATTTTGTCACATCTAAACCCCCATACGAATCGAGCGAAATGATTCATTACTTTCGAGAGGCAAAGCCGCATTTAAAACGATCTTCCATCCCCAGATTAAATGTTCATCCATCTGTCAGCTTGGTCACTGGTGTACCGTAAGTAGTAGAATCATGGAGGTTTTTGAGATGAGTACTTTAGGTGGTAAACTCAAATGCGACGCAAGTGATAACCACTCTCATCCTTCGACGGACAACGATCGTGTTCACCAATGGAACAATTAGACGTTCAATATCCTCGTCGTGTTATGGTTGATGACACAGACCCCCGAATCACTTACGACACCGGTTTTTGGGACTTTGATGGATCAACGTTTGTCAACTACGAAATGCTCGGAGACCCGTACAACAAGACGATGACGGGAACAAACTCGGCGAAAGCGAGCTTCACGTTCACCTTCGAAGGTGAGTGGGCTCAGATTCAACATTTGCTCTAGCAAACATCGCAACGACACGAACTTCCCTTCCACAGGCGACTACGTTCAGGTCAGAGGCGCTAGGGACAACCGGAAGATACCCCCTCCTTCCAAAGATACAGGCTTTGACGCTATAGATTCCTTCCCCAAATTCAGCTGCCAGATCGACGACAACTCCGTTGCATCCGCCAATTATGCCACTCTTTTCAAGTACTACATCACGAACGTTCCTCTCTGCGAGCAAGCAAACCTTTCGCCAGGAAGTCACACCTTGACAATGAACGTCACGGTTGAAAACCCAGATCAAAATATTTTTTGGCTGGATTCGATCGAGTATTCGCCGTTGAGTACTGGGAACCTGACAAAACAGGTTCTGAGGGTGTATTCAAGTGATCCAAGAAGTTGGATGAACACCGAGAACGCATCGATGTCTTTCAAATTCAGTGGTGCGTACGCGTATCTCGGTCTTTCCTAGGTTCAGCCTGCTAAGCCGAATCGACAGGAACGTCCGTGTCCCTGTACGGAATGGATCTCCGGGCATCACTGGAGGAAACCCCTCATGTGAATACTGCAGCATCCTACCGTATCGATGGCGCACAGTCCGTCCCTTTCACGATTCCAGGGTCAAAAACTCTACCATCCAATCCGGGAAACGCTACGGGTTACGGCTGGTATAACCAGCGTCTCTTCACTAGCGATCTGCTAGATGGTGATAGGGAGCACGAGATAGTTATTTCGTATGCTGGAACTCACAGTGGTATGGGCTCTCCACAACCACTGCTCATCGATTACTTCCTTGTGACGACCGATCGGGCTCAGGTTGGAGAAAACGTACCGGTACCTCAGACATCTGGGTTGCCAGGAGACGGGGAAAAGGCCCATAGTAAGTTCCCTATCGGGGGAGTAGTAGGTGGCATCATTGGTGGCATATTCACCCTCATCGTAATTGCTACACTGGTTTGGGCCTTGAGAAGAAGAAGGAGACAGAGCGGTTTGAATGATGGCCAAGAGAATGTGGAGCCGTTTGATGTTATGACCGTGGCTCGGAACCGTGATCCTGTAGAAGATTCACAATCACCAGAAGGCAGTGCGGTGGCACAAACATCCTCCGGAGAACCTTCGTCGGCGAATCTTCCTAGGATGAATAAAGCACAGCGGGGGCCTGCAGATTCACGACCACGGCAGGAGGTAGATAGTGGGCTGAGATATAGCGAGATAGGTACTTCCCTAGGCTCCGCAACATTACCACCTGTGTACACACCGGATTAGGCACAACAATTCACAGATACCAACTTCAATCCATTTGTGTGTTGCAAACGTTAGGGGGTGTACAAATAATATCAAAATGTCTGTGAGAATCGATGTATTTAACGACGTGTCCAATCCTAAGTCTGTCAGCTAAAAATTGCCCAACACGAATTCCAGCTACATCTACCAATGACAGACCTCCATGACGTCCCATCACTGCGAGGGGACGAACCAATTATTGGGGCTGTTGCCAGATCCGCAATCCCAAATCTGAATCTAAATGGGTGAATGAAGCAGATGAGCTCTTTGTAGGCTTGCATGGAGGTTCCCATGACTCACGTCACCACCAGGAACGAATTTTCCATCTTTCACGTCCACACACTTCTCAGTCCCGGTCTTCGAAATCAACGGGTTCCTCTTCGGGGTAAGTCCTTCGACTCTCCATGCTTGGTTTGGATTCTGTGCGTCGCACGACCAGATTTGAAGAGGAGTTCCGTTGGAGACAGCACCATTGGTCAGGTCGAGGCATTTAGTACCATCGAAAGTGCTGATGATTCCATTCAAGGTTGATCGGGGGACGACCCAGGTCGCGTTGCCAGACGGGAAGGTAGTGGTAATGGCGTTGCAGATTGCGAGAGAAACTCGGGCGCCATCGCGGTTCTCAGATGCAGTGAGACAGAGCGTCTCAGGAGCTATCCAAGACGAATAGAGTCACAGTGCACCATGTCAGTATCATTTCTAGCTCAATCACGAAATGGATGCTTTACTCACAGACGGCATTTCCACTCATAAGCTTGACCGCAACTGTCTCTGTGTCTGGGACTGTTTTCCCAGTGAAGAGCTGGTTCTTGTTCGTACCACTAGCATCACAAGTCCAAACTTGAATCGGGTTTCCATCCGTCTTCAAACCGCCGGTAAGATCGATACATTTATTGGTCCCAACCCATTGCCACACCCCGGTATTAGCGTTGCGGCTCCATAGTTGGTTGTCGTTCCCAGGTGTACACGTCCAAAGTTGGAGCTTGGATCCGTCGGCATTGATGCCGTCTTTTACGTCGAGACACTGTAGATTGTCAGTACGGATATCACGGGAAATATCTGCCGGCGCTCATTCACCAAATCTGTACCGAAAAGCTTGAGTTGGCGAGGTGTCGGGTCAACGGGGAAGCCCGGGATATCCCAGTTATAGTTTGAGGCGTCACCGGTAAGGCAGTCATGATAAATGACAGACACCAGCGTTCTTCGACGAAGCGGCGAGACAGCCTTCGTCTGCGTAGAAGTTTAAGTATGGTGGTATCGTGACTACATTTTGGATAAAGAGACTCACGAGAGCTATCACTATTCTGAAGCTGAACGCCTGCAGAAGCGACTGTGACCAAGGAGATCAGCGTTAAAAGTTTCTGAATGCTGGCCGAGTACATCGTTGAATGAGGGAAAAGCTGCGGGGTGAGTGGGACGAGTGTGCAATTTTGAACGCGTTTCGATTGTTTAAGACTTCTATAGATTCAATTTGTTGGGAAATCAGCAACTCAACAAGTGTCTATCGAAGTGCCTGAGGCTTACAGTGGGTTGCAAGGGGCACTGTCCCTGAATTGCACTCTACCGAGTGTGTTCGTTGCAGTTAGTTTCCACCCAGACCCATATGGGCGTGATCTATTGAACGAGGCCAAGTGAGACCGTGTGGCCTGCGTATCAGGCTCGAGGTACCCATCCCAATACAGTACTTTCACCAGACCCCTCGGGACTGCTGGGTCTTGGGAAGAGAGACGGTGGTAACTGACCGTCTCTCAATGACAGGAGGTCAGAAGCTGTCATGGAGTGTTCTCACCACTTAATGCTCGCTCTGGAAGGATTGGCTACTGCTCCCGAGGCTGGCCGTCGTCCAGAGGTTCAGCTTCTGGATTACACTCTGGTAATAAAAGGAGGGGTGCTCCAAAAAAGCTGTTTATGTGGACGAGGGTGGGTGGGGCCTCGGATACCACCAGCGAGTATTCGGAAACAGCATGGTGTATACTGATAGCGCTACCCCGACGTACAAAGCCGTACTGTATAGGTAGATTGCTCCTGAATGGTTTCCCAAACTCGGTCTAAACAACAACATGGTGAATACAAAACGGCGGCGAGAGATGAAGGAGACCGACAAACCCAATGAACGGTCGCCAACGAATTGCTTCGAGGACCAGCGTGTCCCTTCTCAAGTTCTAAGCCTCCTTTCGTTTGGGAACATCCGCATCTTCTTATCCCTCCCTACATCTTCCGCCGTCGAGTAGATCTCATCGGTAGGGCAACTGGGTAACGTCTCGAGTCTCTCGAATGACACAGTACGCATTCACGAGGGGAACACCGAATGTCCGAGATCGATCGTGGCAGGCTGCTGTGCCATCGAATTCTGATAGTCAACCCTCACGAGCTGAATCATTAGCGGTGGGGTTACATAGAGACTAAGTGACCGAAGAGTATTTGGAGAGAGGAACGAGGGGACAGAAGGCATAGGAGGGTCGCTTTCGCAGTCGTCAACTAGGTAGGATAACGAGCAGAGGCGTACGGGAGGAAGTGGTGATTGAGAATGCGCTAAGGGTATCGTCCGATGCATATTATTATTATAAGGAGTGGAGATAATCGTCAATCGTTTACGAAGAACTGAGCACGGGTTAGTCAATGCATTGCTACAAACCCATACCAAAATACGCACCACGAGCAACGGGAAATCTGCCCACAAATTTCATGCCTACTAGAGCATTCTGCGACGTGCACTCCCATCTATTCCCGGCCAAACTACACTTATATCCCCACCCGCCAATGATAAGCGCTACCTCGTCTGAGGCGACCTGAGCACAGTGATTCCCTTAGCCCTCCTCTCCGAAGAATCTCACGCTCGGGGCGGAGACTGAGAAGCAGACGAGGGTTGAGAAAGTGTAGACCCATTTGGATACGAGCCGTCGCTTACTGCACGTCCGATTTCTCCCTTGCAGGGGTCACGGATAGCGAAATGCATGCTCCCATCTTCGAGAAGGTGGTGAGTTGAAGAGAGTAGATGCAGAGCGGCTGGATGACCCACCGGAACGCCTCGTGATAGTGGGAACGAAGACAGACCAGAGAGACGACGATCTGTCATCCGCCTTGAGCTCGTTTGTGCAGTATCGTTAGATTGTCCAATTCGACCAGGTATTTCGCTGATCGACCAGTGAGACGGAGAGATTCAGAGGACTGGGAGTGCGCAGTCGATCGTAGTAGCGGCGATGGCGAATCTCCTATGATAAATCAGTACTAGAAAGACTTTATCACGACAGCCAATGTACCCTTCTCTTCGTATTTCCTTTGCTACTCGTACCCAATAGCACTCCAGATGTCCCAATACCCATAACCAAAGCGAAGCGGTGTTCAAGAGTCTTGGAGTAGTCATTGCTAGAGAGCGAAACGAATGAGAATACGACTCGCGAGATATGAGCAATGATTATACCGACCTTGACTGGGAAGACAAAGAGAACCAGCACGGTTCCACTGGTCGCTGTCACTGTTTGAAGCCTGGGAGCGCGCCTGCAATGAATAAAGTGGGAACAGGGCAAATAAGGAAGACAAACCCTCAGCATCAACTTGAATCCAAATAGGCTAATGTCGTCAGGATTTGCTCGGTGTTCATTTCGACAGGGAAGGTTATAGCGAAGACTTTCACGAGTTCGCCCACCCCTCTTTGTCCCTTTCCGCTCCATTGCTGCTATTCCTCTTTATGGTTCTGGTTGATGGTACACAAAGATAAGGGCATAGTACGTTCTTGATAACTGTGACATCATAGGTGTAGAGCCTGGAGCCAATTCCACGACGGAAAGAGTTTTCTGCCGTTCAGAAGATGCTGATTGAATAAACCTGCCGGATGTGGTCAATAACAATGGACGTACTGGCGGATGAGGCCACATTTCAACCGACGACGAGAAAGGATATATCGCGCTGATTGTCTTTGAGCTGATTCAGACGGCGACCTTGTGTTCGTGTCGCTCCAAACCCGTGAGTCACTGAACCCCGCCGCGAGAGACTAGGCGTATAGTCGAAGGTAGCGTACTCAAATATAGAGTCCTTGACGTTTCGAATACTTGACAGCTCGGCAGAGACAACTGGTTACCGGTCTTGTCGTCGTGGTGGTTGGTGCTCAAAAACTTCTTGTTACGTCAGCACTGGCCTGGGCCAACCGGCCGGCGTAACTGGATCTCCCACGTAGGCCTGGCCTAACTCGAATACTTACTTCTTTCTTCCCCAAAAGCGCTATTTACCTGACACCTTTTGCGATGCACCTATTGAACGGCCAACGGGCGACCTCATTGGCCGTGTTCTCATCAGCGGCGCGGTAGCGAGTATGGTTCAAGTGAGTTTTTCTCGTTTGGAGGTTCGTATCCGTCCGTGGATTCCATCTTTCTCCCCTTTGCCCGTTTTGGGGGAGCAAGATGAATTCTCAATAGGTAGATAGAGTCTGAGTTCAATGTTAAGGCTGAACCCTTAAACTCTTGGCGAACTCAGAGTCGGTCTTTCAGGATTCTAAAGTTGAATAATCACTATCTGCCCGGTAGACGGTTTGTTGCTCTGAAAACGAGTTCTAGACTGTGAAAGCGCTATCAAAGGCGACTCTGAGAGGATGATTGCACAACTCAGGTTGAATTCGTGAGAGATACCCGTGTAAAGACGAACACGGAACGACTTCAAGAAGTAACAGGAAAAGATTGGTTAGTTAGGATTGAGGAATGTGGTACGTCCATTTTTTGGTCTCACTGTGTTCCCAATGTGCTGAAAGTGATTCCTATAGCAGTCATCCGCGATTCCTAATTCTGATACCGATTACATACCCAATCCATTTCCTCCGTGATCGCTTTTATCAACTCTTCAATATGAACCTTGGGCTCATCCATCGTGAAAGGCGCTCGAACAATAGATAATCTACCATCACAGTCGCTCTACAAAAACACCTTCCTTGCTAAGCAGGGATCGACAACTTCCTCCGAGTCGGAGACTATCGGAGAGTAAGGAACGACGACCTCGACGGTGAACCTCTTTATAGACAAGAAGTCGTCAAGCTCATGCCACTCTCTTGAAAAATCCTCGAGTTCGTATTGGAGGACATTCAAAACGACCGCATGTATATTGGATGAGGTAGCCGTGCGTAGGAACCCAAGGGTGTCGGAAAGTATCTCCAATGTGATCACCCCCTGGTAAGAAGAGCTATGTACTCCAGGATTGCGGAATGTGAAATTATTCGTTCGAGAAATGTTAAGGGAGCGAGAGTAGGCAGTCCTGACCAGAGGAAGAGGGAGATCACGCAGTTCTCGTTGACTCGGCCGATTGAAGATCAAGAGTTCGACTTTCTTTACACAGGCCGCTGAAATAGCGATCGAGGGCTCCTAAAGAAGTGATGGTAGAGGAGTTTGATTTGACGAGGAGGGTGAGACGAGAGCCAATGGCCAAAGGTTTTTGCCCACTCATCGACTTCAATAGTATGGATTGACTCGAGGGTTGGAGAGAGGACGCAGCGTGGCATCGGGAGAGGATACCCGGGTGTCAGTCCCTCAAGTCGGAGACAAAGAGCTCGAAGTTGGGTGATAGAGCATATGAAGAGAATGAATGGTTGAACATTTTCAAAGGTTATATGCAGGTGAACATTAACGATCCGGGGAAAGGTGGCGACGAGTAGAGGGATGGGGGGATATCTGGCGCTCTCGGTGGATATCATGTATTGGCCATTCCATCCGTCGCGTGGTATGCGCAGTGTCTTTAAGCCTTCTATTCGGTTTTCGAGACGGCTGGAAGCCTTCAGAATGACAAGCCGGGATGTTATCCTTCACACCTTTGACATGGCTTGTGGGAGTTAGGGTGTTTAGGTGTCTTGCTCGTATCTGGCTCTGTCCCCACCTGTACGGACAGACGGACCCACCGACAACAAATTCTGGAGATACTGTTGTATCCTAAGAGTAGATATAGCTATTGACTTACAACGACATTGAAAGGAACGGATAGATCGATCACATACAAAATTTTCCTTACTCCGCCGTATACACGGGTGGTAAAGTTGCAGTACGGGAAAGGCTTGCCGTGCCCACGCTGCCATACCGGAGCCCACTATCCAGCTCGTGACGTGGTGCTGTACTGATGGTTTCACGTTGCGCCTGCTTCGGCCTCGCAAAATTCCCCGAAGGAGGCTCTGAGTATGTGCTGTATGTGTTTTCAGTTCCTTCTTGAGAAGATTGGAGAGTCTGAGCAAGCGTCATGGGACGGCTCCGAACCACAGCCATAGTATCAAACGGCTCCACAGTTCCCTCTTGATCGCTCAACTCTCTCTGCTTCCTTCGCTTCCTAAGAAACCACACTAACACAGCAATCGTGATGAGGGCAAATATACCGCCCACAACGCCACCTGCTATCCCTCCAACAGAAATCTTCCCACCATCGCCCCTTTCCCCCTCTCCCCCTGTCGATTCACCCTGTGGCCGATTGTTTTCCACAAGAAAGTAGTCAACGAGCAACGGTTGTGGAGAGCCCTCACTGCTGTCTCCATCGTAAGAAATGACGATTTCATGCTCCTTATTACCGCCCAATGACTCGGTGTGGAAGAGACGCTTGTTATACCAGCCGTAACCGGTAACATTTTCTCCCGGACCGAACGGTAAAGTTGCTGAGCCTGGAATTGTGAATTGGACAGGCTGTCCGCGATCGATGCTGTAGGACCCGGTGGTATCAATATGGCGGGGGTCTTGGAGTGATGCCCAAAGATCCATTCCATACAGTGATACAGACGTCCCTGTCGAGAGGTATTTGATATGCTAACTTGACAAGAGACGAAATAGAAGTACGCGTACCACTGAACTTGAAGGACATTGTTGCGTTTGCGGTATTCATCCAACTCCTCGGATCGTTCGAATACTCTCTCAGGACTTCTTTTGTGAGGTCGGCAGTAGGCAAGGGGGAATACTCGATCGAATCCAACCAAAAGACTTGTCGGCTCGGATCGTTGATCGTAATGGTCATTGTCAAGGTATGTCTTCCCTTAGAAAGGTTGGCCTTTTCGCACAAAGGGACGTTGGTGATGTAGTACTTGTAATACGTTGCGTATCGGGGAAAGGGTTCAAATTCATTGTCGATCTGACAAGTAAATTCGGGGAAATCGTTCTGCGAGTCAAATCCCGTGTCGTTGGAAGGAGGTGGTATTTTCCTATTATCCCTGGCACCACGGACCTGAATGTAGTCGCCTGTAATGAGGGGAAGATACCCATTAAATCAAGGTCGGCCGGTGCGAAGTAGGGCCAAATTCACATGACACTCACCCTCAAAGCTGAACGTGAGGCTCGCTCTCGCCGAATTCGTTCCCCTCATTGTCTTGTTGTATGGGTCCCCGAGTACTCCATTGTTGACAAAGGCCGATCCGTCCAAGTCCCATGAGCCGGTGCCGTAGGTTATGCGGGGATCTGTGTCATCCACGATGATTCGACGGGGATACTGAACTTGTAGCTCGTCCGACATTTGTAGGTGCAAGGTACCACACGGGAGGGTTCGTAGGGGCCATCGTTTGCTGGAAGAGTGAGTTATTATGGTGTTGAGGCTGTGCCGCCCAATACTCCCCTTTACCCAACATTACTTCCCACGTTTCCTCTGCTTTGAGATGTTCCATAAGCCTAGATAGGCGTACGTACAACTGCCACGAGTGTTTTGGAATATCAGATGAATGTCAAATAGCACGATAATAAGGCTTCAAGGAGCACCCGCCGTTATCGTGAGCCCGATTCACTTACTTGATCTCCGATGGGTTCGGGAACTGTGGGGATGTCAAGTCAAGGTTCTGTCACTACTCTCATATTGAACAGCTTGGCTCTGGGTAGTATTAGCTCCTATAAACATAGACCGGTATCCCTGTTCCTTGTTTTCTCTGGTTACGCATTACTTTGGTTGTAACAAAAAGAACCTCAAGCCGACCTGCGAAGCCACCTTGCATGTGAGTTTGGAATTTTTAGTTCTACGCCGCCCCAAAGTGCCTTTGTCGGGACATGGGGTTGTTTTGTGTGAACAAGGGCACCGTGCAAAAGGAACATGAAACTGGTCTACAGCATTTTTAGCGGACATATGAGCTTACCGAGTCGTGAAACTTAGCCCGTGCTTGTGATTCTGCCACTTTTGATCCGCGGCGTGGCGGTCAGATCGAGGGGCCAAGACGGGCATACCAGGTTCGGTCTACGTGCGGAAGCAACCAGGCTCTTGTCCCGAGATTATCTTAGGTTATTGATCCATCACTGGGGATCGGGAGATTGGTTAGAGTGGAGCTAATTTTGGGTCCAGAACAAGCGGGAAATCTGTATAAGTAGATGCACACCCTCGCTAGAGACCTCGACGCGACCAGTTGCACTGGGCGCAACAAACCTATTCACAGACCAGTAAAGTCCTTCCTCTGAATGTCTGGTTGCACTAGAGACTAATTATCTCAGCAACATGAAACTCACTGTCAACGTCGGAGCCATCGCCGTCCTCATCCAGTTGGCAGTGGCTCGTTCTGCTGCAGGCGTGGACATCAACGAGCGAGGTCTCGGTTTTAGCCTCAAGGCTCGGAAGGGCACTGAAGAATGCAACTACCAAGTGCCCTATGGGTGCGACTCGCAAAAAAAACGGTGCTGGAAATCCTGCGGATCCCCCGGAGACGGAAAATGGTGTTGGACGGCTGGAGGAGACGGATCAGGAGCATGGTTGGGGTGTATAACGTATCAAGATTGTAATCCAAAGGCGGCGTGTGGTAAGGCCACTAAGGGGTCGAGTTGTGGAGATTGTGGGTGTAGGTGCTGGTAGATAATAAGCTGTTGGCTTTGTGGAAGCAGGGAAATCGCCGATGAGGAATTGCAAGTGCTTTGATGTTGCAAATGATGCTTGATACATCATGCTCGTGTTAGTTATCCTTCGTTGCAAGCAGTCGCTGTAATAGTGGCTATCGTTCTCGCTCTGGTGTTCACATTGTAATTTGTACAGTCCTCAATGACCAACATCGTAAGCCGGACAGAGAACGAGCGGCCGACAGGGTCAAAGAGTAAGTGATTCTTTGTTTCGGTCTAAAAGCTCGGAAGGTCCCCGAAGAATGTAACTACCAAGTGCCCGCAATGCGCTGCCGTCGATTGGTGTGGCTTGCTGTCGTGCGGCTCCACTCAAAAAGGTTCTCTATCCTTCTGTAAATTGGAGTGAGGACTGATTTATCCAATTGCACTTGCTATATAGGCCGCATGTGTGCTACAAGAGCCCTTCATCGGGAATGCACTCGCTAGAATCAGCCGCGGACGTGGATTTGACTCCCTCGTGGCCATCGTGGTACGCACTCCAGTCCTCAAACAACCCCATAGTATATGGGTTTGCTTATCTTCCCAACGGAATTGCATCGACTCTAATTATTATACGGGTGACCCTTGGTATCGCCATTCACGGCGAAGAAGAAAATTCAAAGGAACCATCATGAGGGATATCGAGTTCCCCGTCGCACAAAATTGCATGTTTCACAGTGTCATGGATATTCGCAGGCCCGATCCTTCCAACATTCATCAAATTAACGTACACAATCTCAGGAAGAGGTTGAACCTCCAAACTTGGAGACTCGGAAGATGGAATGGCTGTCTTCCCACTATCCCTGTGATCCAGTTGTCATCTGTTGTCGTTGCCACTCTTAATTCGTCTCAGAGATTTGTTATCCTCATGTTGGGTAATGTAGTTTGGCCTATCTATTACCTTGCCGCTATGCTGCTCAGAACAGTCAGTTAGAATCTATCCAAGTAACGACCTACACTGGATGTCATGTATGGACCAAGGATCTCCTCGTGCCAGAACTGCGAGCAACAGACTTTAAGTGAAGTCCCGCCAATTCTACATGTAGAGAGGTAATTTGCGTCCTGTCGGGATTAGGCAATGTAACGGATGCATCAGAAAATTTGTACACTGTACATCCAAACTCTCGGAAATTGTGGCGAATTTCCGTCATTTTCAGTCAGGACAAGACCGGGTACCGCCAAGTACGAGGGCCACCCCTCAATGGTTTGATTCCTGACGGTAGCTCGACCCGTTCCATAAAGCATAGTAAATAAAGCCAACAGGCCAATGTTGTCAACATACACTGCTCGAAGAGATACAGACAGTCCTCTTTAAACTCGGTAGGACGGTTGATGACCTTGCAATAGGTCGAACGAGGCAAGATGATGTCACTTGGATGTAGATAAATTGGTTTATATGAGTACCGCAGTATCGAATGGTGTTTTGATTGATTCACTGAACAAGCTCGAGCTGTTCAGCGCTGTGCAAACCATCAGTGTGGGGCTACTCGGGTATTTGTTTGAGCGAGTACTGTTAGTGACATCAAAGACCATAATCATCATTCCATATCACTTTGACTCGTGTTCGTTCCACCAAAGTTACAAAGGTACCTATTCCTTCTTTGTGCTTTGTTGGACTCGGGTATTCTACAACAAATAAAAATCTCTTGAAAATAAAGTTTATCCCTCACAAATGCCCAAAAACCGGACAGGTTTCATTTAATCTACGTAGGACTCAGCCTGCATTGTTAAACTTACATTAAACTTGTGTAAACTGACTAAAACTAAGGGGCAAAGGTAGACTAGTGAACGTGGTGGTCTTTAGAGGCTCTCAGACCGGGTGTGAACGGCGATTGAACCATGTAACACCTGATGAACCTGATAGTAAACTGTATTAAACAAGTTATAAACTACAATGCAAGAAACATGAACACCAGAAAATCCGGATTGAACAAGATTAACCGTTTGTAAACCCTTACACTTGCACATTCTTTCGCGTCTGCTGATGTCTCCTGCCCTACACCTTTTCAGGTGACCGCTCTAGTGTTCCCTTCGCTGGCGCCAAGTGAATGTCGCAATGTGTGTTCCTCTTCCTCTTCTTATGCCTCGGAGTGATGTTCCCTGCCACCTTGTCAGCCACCTCTTCAGCTCCCAACTCAACAACCGTCTTCCCTCTCCTCTTCCTAAGCTTGGGTGTAACACCCCCTACTGCTGTGTCAACCACCTCCTCAATCTCCAACTCGACGACGCTGTTCTTTTGGGCTCGTGAGTTTTCAGCAGAAATAAGACCAAATGGACGGGGGAACAGAATGGGGTGGTAGCCCTACCTTGATGGTGATGGTTACTGGTGAAGTGGTGTGTGTGGCATGGCGCTGGCAACGACTCGGAGTAATGGACAGGCCTCTCCATTGTTCTAATTCCAGTGTCTTCACGTGACTATGACAGACATGTGGCAATGTCATTGTGGCACTGGACGTCTCACCTTCGGGCTCTTCCTCCTACCATCACTGGCACCACAAAGTCAGCATCTATCCTAACTCTGCAAGATTCCAACCCACTATTGCGGGAAGACTGTTGCAAGACAAGAATGAGGAATGCAGCGTTACTACAAATGGGTGGACAAGTACTTCATATTTGACTGGTGAGAGTCTTTAGTTTTCTCCATGTTGTCATAGTTGTCTAAGTGCCTATCTCCTTGGGCCCTAGGGCGACACAACCTGCATTCTGCGACCCTATAGCCATGCAACGGGCTTTGCAGATGTATGAGAGGATGAAACCAGGGCTAAGAGGAAGCGGCACAAAGAGGAGTCGGATGAAAATGTATGAAGTGGGCTGGGTCGTGGTTTACTATGGTTTATTTGTTTGGTTTGCGCGCTCAATCGAGTCTACATCATTCGTTTTAAACAAGTTCATTTCGTGGTTCAAGGTAGTTTAAATGGCTTCGGACGGCTCGCTCATAAATTATTTTTTATTGCTCTTGTTTAAACTAGTTTAAAGGTCTCCTAGTCTATTGCAATACTGAATTTGTTGTTTTCCATCATTGTATTCAAGGTTTGGATATGTTCAAATTAGATTTATATAGGTTTATTGAACATGGCTGAGTCCTACTAGTGATGTGCGGGCTTGGGCTAGGCTCAAAGCCTCGGGCTTGGGCTCGGCTTGGAGGGCTCAGGCTCACCAAAATCGAAGCCCAAGCCTTGAGCCTAAGCCCGATGTCAAAGCCTTAGGGCTTGGGCCTGGGCCGGGGCTTAAGTACCCACGTGTATAAAGCTGCAAAAGGAAAAATGAGGATGTCTGATTGTGTCTCACATAGCCAAAAGCTTCTTACCACTTGGTGATACGTGGATCAGACCATCACCAGGGTACAAGTTGAACAGGTTCCCAATTTTATGGCGAGAAGATACTTGTCAATGGGTACTTGGTGAGTAATAACCTCAGTAAAAATCTCAATGAGCCACTTACTATCAGTCTCAGGGGGTCAATGACAGTAGATTGAGCAGAATTTTGACGCACAACGGCATTTCACTAGTGGATGAAGAGGAGGGCCTGAGCCCAGGGCTTGGGCTTACAAAATCTCAAGCCTGAGCCCCAAGCCTTCCAAAGCCCTCTGCTAGGGCTGGGCTGGGCTTTTCAAGCCCCGGGCCAGGCTTGGGCTTGCCAGGGCTCCAGCCCAAGCCCACACATCACTAAGTCCTACGTAGATTAATGAAAACTGGTACTGTTGTAGAATGCCCAGAGCACTGTCGGCATTTGGCGACAGTGGTGGTTACCTGTATGCTGCCCCAAAATTCATCAAAGAAACATCACGATGGCAGCAACAGACATCAATCACCACCGTTGCCGGCAGATAGGTTACAACTGCCAGTGTCTCTTCACAGTCAGGAGGATTTAGATGGGCTATGAGACGGAACTTAACCTCAATCTAATCTCGACAAAGACGAGGAGGAGGGAGTTCAGGCGACAATCGAGGGTTCAGCTGGATTACCAGAGATCAAGCTAATGGTCTTGAGCCTGGTCAATCTTCGGAAAAATCGGATGGCGAGATCCAAAGCAGGGCAAATTTTTCGCTGATGTAAATCAAACATTACTCAGTGCAAACCACCATCATTAGGGAGTTTGCGGCGCTCCAGCGCTCCAAATTTTGTGATGCGGTGCACTGGCGGTCCGGAAAAACCGGTGCGCTTGCCTGCGCGGCAACTCAGTTCGCACGTTGATTTTGAGCCAGCAAATTGACATCATCAATATATTTCTGGCATTTCTCCAGCCGCCCCACTGTGCTTGAAAACCTACTGTGGTATAGTGTGTGTAGAATGGTATAGGACTGGTTCTTAATCTTACAAAAGGAGCTGAGTGAGCTTACATATCATATCAATTTGTATGCTTACCATTATAGTGATTAAACTGCACGGACAGGAAGATGAGACCTCTGTGTACAAAAGTCATGTTCACGCACCAGATTTTCTGGCCTGCCGGTGCACCGCATCAAAAAAACGGCAAATTTTTGGAGCACTGGAGCGCCGCAAACTCCCTATTGCCTCGTTTGCTCAGGTTTGTCGCAAGAGAAGGTTTCTGAAGGGTCTCTGAAGGTATCTGATCATTACATGTTCATCTAACTCATTGAACAAAGCTTGATCTGTAGATTCAAGAGGGAGGTTCTCAATTGCGCAAAGGCCCGACATACTCAGTACTCGGAGGTGGAAGTGACTCGTTCATAATGGGATATAGAACATATCGCATACACAATATGTTCGTTCCTACTCCTGTATCGCCTAAAACTCATAATTTGCCTTGCTTGCGCCTCCCTCCTACATGAGCTATACCTCGGATGCTTGAGAAGATAATAGCATATTTGACATTAGGAGTTCACGTCCAATGTTCGTTTCTGTCCTACAGTGCTAGACGCTAGGACTATAGAAACAACGGCGACAGAAGTCGACTAGCAGAGACGACGACAGAGATGACAGAGACAGCGAGCGGAGAGCAAGAGCAAGTAGATAACTGGTCCCAATGACAAGTTAGATATATTGAAGATAAAGAGAAGCGAAGTTAACTACTCACCTGGTCCCAATGACAAGAGGTCAAGATGAGGGACCAGGTGTAAACTGCCTAGCTTATATACTGGAATATGAGTCATGCGAGAATAAAGAAAGAGAATAGGGAACAAGGAAAGAACAATAGTAGTCCAGACATAGAATAAGAACAAGTCCGGAATGAGTAACTGTTGTACATAAAAGAACAAAGAGAACAAAGGAAACAATGGATGGGATAGGTTGTGAAGACAATGTGAAAGAACAAGGATGGGAGAGGAAATGATGGGAATGATGGGAGGAGGGGAACCAGGTATCTGGTAGGCGTCAAAGTAACAAATGGGCGTCAAAGTGACAATCAGGCGCTGAAAGGGGAATGGGTGCTAAGAAAGGAAAAGATAGGGAGAAAAGCGGCACTTCATGACAGTTTCCGGTATCAAAATATTTCATTATCACCAATACAAAACGAGGAGCACTGAGCGATGTTTTCGAGATTGAGCTCTAACGGCAAAGTGAAAAGGAGCAGTAATGGAGGCAGGGAGTACTGGACTGCGATAAACTGTATGCTGATCGCTCTGCTGGCCTTCCGTTGCCCGAACTAATCAAACTTGGGAATTCGAATATGATGCGCTCGAGGTATGGGACTTGCTCTTCAATCAAAGGACAACGATAAGAGCAGCACTATTATTCGAGCTCATTATTGGGAGGAATTACAACCTCATTGGCGCCGTAACTTCATCATTTCAGAGGAGAATGGGTAGTCCTATGTTGCCAATCTATGCTAAAGTCAGAGTAAGTCGTGAACATTCAGCTCTCATTGTCCAGACATAATATTCAAATAGAGGCCCGGTGTGTGTTCAGGAAGCAAACAGTCAAACTTGCTCTATCCTCTGGCCACACGTCAATATGGCCTTTTCTGCAGTCGAATCACTCCTTTATCTCACTACTGCACCCAGATAAAGGATACCGCTGCTTCATGTACAAACCCCTGACCCAACTCTCGGACATGTCGCTCCGAAGCCATACCTAACACTCAGTACTCAGTGCTCACCAACGACGCGTGCTCAATCACAGACAGCGTTCCGACTGCTGTGCGCAGGAAAACGTTCAATGTCAGCTGGCTGGTGTCTGGTCCCATTCGGGAGCAGACGTGGAAGAGAGATGAATATGTTCATCATTTGTGGAGACATCGTGGATGGTACGTTGACTGCGTCATTGGTTCGATGCATACTGATGTCAATTCTTACCTTCTTCCTCTTAGCCATACGCCCGTCCGCACTTTGGGAAGAACCAACCCACCAGCGACATGGACCCAACCAACGGACTTAGCAAGACATACAGTTGGCAGTCTCTAGGTGCTTCGTGCAGGCGTACGGGATATTATACGATGTGTCTTGAGATCTCCATTGATGTTTCCATCCCTCAACCTTGTCTGTATTTCACTCACATTACCATCTCAGCCCTCGGCTCGCTAGATTTCGACGGCTCATCGGGCTGGTCAATATGAGTGGCTAATCATTCCCGTGTTTCAATTGCTTCCCTGGAGAACCTGTCTGCCCGCCTGCTACCATCATTGGTTGCGCATATTCGTGTACCTTTTATGCCTCTACATCATTGGGAGAACTCCCCGGCCCGTTGCCGATTGATGAACTCCACGATGGGCATATTCGAGTGCTCGTGGACCTCGGCGCTAGTTGGAGCTAAATGACTAGCACCAGTTGAAGGCGGGTGGGTGAGACCCGTAGGATAGTATCTCCGAGTCCTCCGAGTCCTCCGAGCGCAGCCCATCTGACACTCCCTGTCAAATACGTGATTAGTTGGGTCTCCATCGTTCCCTTTGTGACAATCGACAAGTCGGACTCATCTCTGAGATGCTTTGCGCGCGCGCCGTTGCGATGTTGGCACGATGATCTTGTAACAGAGGGAATTAAGGGGCACTTTGGTGGGAGGGATCTGTTGTTCTCAGATCTGGGCTTTTATATCGAGGCATATATCTGACTCTGCGTTAATATCTTCACCTCCAGCAGAAACCGATGTCTTTACAATCATCCACTCTTGTGAGAATCAATGAAACTACCTCGCATACAATTTCCGAGTCATTATTTCCGAGAACGCCGATGAGAAAGTACCTCATCAAAGTTCCTCGATGGTAGCTGTTGGGCAATGTCGCCGCCAAGGACAGTCTTGACCGATGGGAACGTGTGACAACGCTCTGAACCTATATAAACGCGCCCAACAGGAAGCTTGTTTGTGCTCAAAGCTATCCCAGATATTTCTCCCAGTATCAGCTTGTTCACCTCAGCACCGCTCACGTATGGATTCTTCGACCTGCTTTCATGACATGAGGCCTGTCGGGTGTCTCCAGTTTATCTTGAGACCCCAGGTCTTGAACAGTGTACGTCGACAGTATTATAGCTATATGAAGCACTGACGCAGAACTATGTGGGTCACTTAGGTCGGATTATTTCTTCATGGTAAGTGAAAGTTGTGAAGACTGCGCTAAAGATGTGGTGCTCAACTGAAGGAATTACCTCCTGCTAGGCATATACACTGTCCTCTACGTCTTATGCATGTATATCCTTTTCACGCGCAAAAGACGCCGCTACCGTATCCACATTGCTTTGACCACAACTCTCTACATCTCAGCTACTATCGCGATTGGAGTGAAAAGTGCCGTCTACCTACTGACGGGCCAATTAGCCCTGGAAGTCTACTCTGGAACTCCAATTCCTCTCCAATCATACGCGGGGGATCTCGTGTCAGGGTTTATCTCTGAGCAGTAGGCCCTATTCGCTCCCCTCAAATGATTCATCACATCAACTCCCATTAGCCTGCAACTCCTTAGCGTAGCCCAAGGTGCCATTTCAACATCAGAGCAATAGCAGAGAAAGATAGTCAGTGTACCTGATTTGATAGCGTGCAAGGCCCACATTACTGCCCATCTGCATCCAAAACCCACTCTAGTGATAACAGTGACACGAGCTGCGCTCTGGAACGCTCTCCATCAACTGTAGAAGCTGATTCTTCAGTACAAGACCGGAGGTTGAAGGGATAATGGTCGCTGCTCTCTGAAGTGAGGTTCAGACCATGACTCTTCTCTTATTGGATCTCGCCTTCTCTCCCAACATTGCGAGTGGCGAAATTAAGCATCTCGAGCCAAGCGCCTAAATCAATCCTGAGGCCTCCTCCCCCCTCCCCCTCGAGCACTGGAGATGGCCCAACCAGTTCTGCCACTTTTTTGTGACATAGCGTGTGGGATATCATCACATTGCTAGAAATATTCGAGAATCTTGTGAAGGCTTGGGTGGCTGTGCACAAGGAGTCCGAGCGTGATGTCCAGTGAGATGTGCATGTGAGGCAACAGACTGAGTATGCGGGAAGTGGGATCGTCAGAAGAAGTTCTGTTGATACGCTGGCGTAGTTTCATTCTTGCAAAGCTCTGGAGACTGGCATGAGCAAAAGTTTTCGAACCAAGAGAAGCAAAACCGGACCCATAAACCTAGGAGATGCCATTAGCAATTAGTCTGCAATCAATTCGCACCCGGACCCGTAGCTTGGATTTAGGTCATGTGCAGATCACACCTAGGTCACCTCGATAGCAAATATAGCCAAATTCCTCATATTGATTGCAACACGTGAGCAATTTTTTCCATCTCCTGAGTCCTGACGCACCAATGAGCACGGTGGAGTCTGACATTGAAGTGGATGAGCCCATAGCAGCTGTAGGCAGCATAAATTTGGTCTGTGCAGGTGGTGGCTCAGTGCACACGGGGGTGGTCCGAATTGGTGTTGATATTTTTGCGGGTCGGCCATCTGAAAGGGTTTCCAAAGCTTTATGCTTCAGGGATGGGCGTGATGTGTTCTGAGGGGTTTTCTGATGACGATAACCGAGGTTTCCGGGGTATGGTCGGATAGGTGACTGTTGAAGCCCAATGAAAAGCGCACCTGTTTAGATATGTTTCAATAAAATAGCGTATGATTTTTATGTTCTTTTCAAATAAATGTCAAGTTTCGGCCTATTGTCATCTTTCCCCCTAGTGCTGACATCAGAATGATTTGACTAAACCTCTATGATTGACCTGAGAGACACGATCGACAACACATCGATACTCTAATTCTGCATGTCTTTCAGATTGCCCGAGAATGCCTTCTCATACCATGCGCAGTGTTTCACTTTCTCGGCCGCCAAAGCCATATATCCCGCCTGAGCATCGTCAAGTTGATGACTTGCTCCGTTCCCAAGGGCTACAAACTACTGGCAGCACACAAACTTCTTACTTGGCATACCCGCTTAACCTCTCTCGTTGCTCTGATCAACAATGTTCCCGAAGCTTCTCTCAGCTAAACCACACATCTAGATACTCAGAATCTCTTACCTGTCCCCAGAAACGCGCAGTAACTGTACAACGTAAGAAAGGGCAAGACGGTACCGTTGTACCGGTCGAGCCTATCCTAACCTTACCATCTATATGAGCATTCAGTACTGTAATTCCACTTGTCTCCTTTCTTGAACTGTATGTTCCATATTATGATGCTGGTGATGCTTCTGCATATATTTACTGACCCGGCAAACCCGTTGAAGACAGCTTGCAATTTATGTTCATTTGCTGATTCCAAGTCCCAGGGGCTGGCCATGAAGGAGAAGACCAAAACCTGTCAGTGTGGGATGGGAAAATCATTGCGATGAAGGCACAAATGCAATGTCATAATGGACTGGAGGGTAGTGGAGCTCAGTGATGCATCCAACTATCCCGTCAGGATTCGAGCTGATATGATTGAACAGCACCCCAAAACAAAATTTGCCATGGAGATCATATCAATTGTTGAACATGCATGACTGTGGGAGTGATTCATTGCCATACTAAATACAATATACCTTTAGATAGTGTCTATGATAGCTAGAAAATAGTTAGTATATGTGGCAAACGTGGGAGACCAGAGCTGGGTACCATTGTGGGGCCGCTCAAATATCCTGATTCTTCCTGTCTGGAACGAGTGGTATGAGAAGCTCTGTACTCATTTTTCACACATGGAGTGGCTTTTGTGAGCCTAATCCAGTGCTATGCTATGGAGAAGATGATGGCTCAACATTTATGGCGTATCTCAAAATAGCCAAGCTCCCTCTAATTGTCATGGTTATGCGGGATGATGAGAGTGATGAATGATCACTGCTTCTGACCATCAGAATCATGCCATTCCTCTCAATACCTGAAAGAACCATTGGTCATTGTAGATTGGTGATAGCCAGCCTACTCAAATAGCTTGGGCCTGCATGGTGGAGGCACCCATGCTGATGATCAGATTTTCATCCACTCTTTCTAGAACAGAGCACCCGAACCTTCATGGCAGGCAATCAGATATGCCGGGGGAAGAGCCGTCTTGTTGCACCAATCGATGACAGTACATCACCGCCACTAGACATTAGGGCTCGGAGATGTTTTGCATTGGCGAGCAGCCTGTTCAAATTGCATCGACTGATGTACTCATGATTTGGATGTATCACTATGACTGTTTACTCTTCCTTATGGTTCCTCCTAGAGGGCCACCTCCCGATCGAGTCGGTTGCTCCTTGCCTCGCAAGACGCATCATGCCCCTGTTGTGTCATGAATACCGGTGATCGCAGGACATTTTTACCTTGTTTGCTTTGAACGGGCGTGCTCGCTCCAGGTCGACCAGGAAGGAGGTGAAGTTCCACGAGAGAACATTCGAGAGGGTCGGACAGTGAGTAACGAAGCCCGAGAGTTGGAATCTGTCTGAGAGAGTTGAGAAGGGAGAAAGTGAAAGACCACGGAAGCATCAGGAAAACCGCACACTGTACATCCAAGGTCTTTGAAATTGTGGTGAATTTCTGTTACTTTCCATTTTCAAATGTGGCAGGGTGTAACAGCTATTTCCGAGATTAGATGAGATCCCCACCTTTTTGTATATATAGCCAAATGTTCTAGTGCTTTCCCTTTTAACTCTTACTTTCCCCGTCCTGCATGTCTAGTACATAGCAGAGGTAATAAAAGCCCTGTGTGTATTCGGCGTTGGGCATCGAGAGACCTGAGTTACAGAGGGCAAGTCCCAGGTGTATTGCCAAGTACAAGAGCCAACACCAAATGGTTTGATTGCTAGCGGGACCGTATCCATCAGCAAGGAACGAGTGTTCTCACCATAAAGAAACAACCTGACCTGTTCCATAAAGCATTACCCAATGAAGCGAAACCAACAGGGCCAGTGTTGTCCACGTACGCTGCTCAAACTCTCAGGTGCTCAGATAAGATACAGACAGTCCTCTTGAAAATCGGTAGGACACTTCGTGGCTCTACGACAGGTCGAACGGGGCAAAATGAACGTTTCTTGGATCCAGATAAATTGTTTTATACAAGGACCGCAGTGTCAAATTGTGTTGTGATTGATCTACTCAACAATCTTGATCTGTTCAGCGCTGCGCGAACTATCAGTGTGGGGCTACTGAGGTATCTATTTGAATAAGTACCTTTGGTACCAGCGAAGACCATAAGCATGATTCCATATTGCTTTGACTCATGTTTGTTGCACTCTTGAGGAGGGAGTCCGGGGCCAAGGTGAGTATCATTGGACTGTAAACATGATCTTTAGCTCATTGGGGCACCATGAAAAGCTGAATCACAACGTCGCCCGGGTCTAATTCCGTCAACGAACAAGACCGCTGCCCAGCCAAAGGCAAAACGGCATTGTACTCCGAACGATACAAAATCGACTGCGTGAGTACAAAGCCTTTGTTCTCGACACTTGACTCATTTTCTTCATAGAAACCATGCACAACGTCGCTACTGTGCAATACAGAAGGCAAAAGGGGAGGTAGCTTGGGAAGATGAATTCATGGAATGGTATACCTCACCGGGCTCAGCAGAAATAATAAAGGTAATGTTTCTCCATCCGGTGCAGCGTCAGCTAACCTCTCGTTTACAGGAATGTGACGCCGAAAGGAAGGCGAACGAATGACGCGTGAGTACATCCAATATTGTGTATCCGCATCCTCTGACCCGGTCATTTTCATAGAGGAAGCTGGCAAAGAAACAACAGATGCAGGGGAATAAAGGTATGCGGCTCACCACGTCACTATGTATATGGCGGCGATGGTTATTTACAACCTCTTACAGAGGCGTCGAAAGCATTGGCATAGGCTGCGGGAGGGGGGGAGGGGGGGGGGGGGGTACAGTAGTAGGCGTGCGGTAGCTGGAGCGGCAATGGTCCTGGTATCGTTTTTTTTTTTTCGTGTATCTACTGTCGGAAAACTCGCTGTAAAATTTTATTAAACTCTTGTAAAATTACAGATATATGTTAAATATGTTGCGCGATGTTTTAGTATGCGTAAATCAGGGAAAAACCTGAAAACATAAGTAATTACATGGGCTTTTCATTGGGGTTGACGTTTGGGATATAGACCGTATGACATACACAGAACGTTCGTTTATACTTTTGCGTCGCCTAATACTCAAATTTTTGCCATGCTTGAGCCTCACCCTCACATGAGCTATACCCGGGACGCTTGTGATGATAGCACGTTCGACATTAGAACTCCGGCTCCAGTTTTCGTTTCTGACATCGCAATATTTGATGATTACCAACGTGAAACGAGGAGCCCTCAGAGACGTGTTGAGATCGAGCTCGGGCGGCGAAGTGAAAATGAGTAAGGGGGGCAGAGAGTACTGGACCGCGATAAACTGTATGCTGATCACTCTGCTGGCCTTCTATTACCCGAACTCATCACACTTATAGATTTCAAGATATATCACGCTTGAATAATGGACTACTTGCTCTTCTTAGCCATCGCCGCCCGGCCAAATCCCCAACACGGTCCTTCAATCAAAGGGCAAAGACAAGGGCAGTGCCGTTGCGGATCCATTGCTGGGAGAGATTAGAACCTCATGGTGCCGCTGTTTTGTGCCTTGAAACGGGTAGTACTACGTTGCTGAAGTCAGAGTGAGTCGTGATTATTCAGCTCTACGTTCTGTTTTCGGTTTGGCTTTCATCGTCTTGACTCAATGTTCAAATAGAGGCCCGGTATTTCGAGAAGTAACAGTCACCTGGCTTGCCCTCTCTCTGACCATACGTCGATATGCTCTTTTATGCAGTCGATTCACTCCCTTATCTTGCTACTGCATCCAGCTAGAGGTTACGGCTGCGTTATGTACGAACCCCTGACCCAACTCTCGGAGATGTCGCTCCGAAGCAATGTCTAACACTCAGTACTTAATAACGAGGCGTGCTCAATCAGAGAGGGCGTTCTGCCTGCTGTAGGCAGGAAAACGTTTGATGTCAGCTGGCTGGCGGTTAGTCCCATTCGGGAGCAGACGTGGAACAGTGGAGATATCGTGGACGGTACGTTGATTAACCTCATTGCTATGCTTCGATACGTACTGATGGCAATTCTTACCTTCTTCCTCCTAGCCAGACTTCCGTCCGCACTTTCGGAAAAACCCACCCACCGGCGACATGAACCCAACCAACCGACCTACCGGGACATACAGTCCATCTCCGCCCCTTTGAGTAGGATTGTGGCAGCCTCTAGGTGCTTAGTGCAGGCATATGGGAAACCGGCTAATGTGTCTTGAGATCTCCATTAGTGTCTCCATCCCTCAACCTCGTCTGTACTTCGCTCGCATTACCATCTCAGCTCTCGGCTCGCTAGACCTCGACGGCTCATCGGATGCCTTCATATCATTGGGAGAGTTCCCAGTCGTTTCCGCTCGATCACTCGTAGACCTCGGCGCGGGGTGGAGCTAGATGAATAGCACAAGTTGAAGGTGGGCGGGAGAGATCCGTTGGACAGTATCTCCAAGTTCCCCGAGTCCTCCGAGAGCAGCCCATCAGAACATCGTACAATGCAGTTCTCTGGGAGGATATAACAACATGATGGCCCTATCTGTTACTCGGGTGATCGCCTCCGTGCATGACCGTCACCTCGATAATCCGGCCTGAGCCATGTTTGGAAAAGATCTGACCCATCGGATGCTCTCTGTCGAAGGATGGGTTGATTCGGATCTCCGTCATTCACTTTCTGCCTGTCGATGAGATGTCTTGGGGGCTCGCCATTGCGCTATATTTACGACGATCAGACGGAGGGAATTAAGGAGTTAGCGGCAAGAAATGGGCACTTTGGTGGGAGGAATCTGTGGTTCTCTGATCTAGGGTCTGATATCAAGGTATATATCCGTAATCCAACTCTGCGTTGATTTCTTCACCTCCACCAACAACTGATGATGTCCTTGCGACTATCGACTCTTGTGTACATTGTGAGAATCAATGCAACTACCTCACATACAATGACATCACTCCCGAACGCCGATGGGAGAGTCCCTCATCAAAGTACCTCGATGGTAGCTGTTGGGTGATATCGTCGCTAAGGACAGTCTTGATCGAGTGAAACGTGCGACAACGCTCCGAATTTATATCAAGATAAGAAGCTCGTTTGTGTTCGAAACTGTCCCAGATCTTTCTCTCAGTTTCCGCTTGATCACCTTAGTGTCGCTCACATATGTACTCATCGACCTGCTTTCTTGACATGGCACCTGTCGGGTGTCTTCAGTTCATCTTGAGACCACAGCTCATGAACAGTGTACGTCGATAGTATCACAGCCAAACAAAACATTGACGCAGAATGATGTGGATTGCTTAGGTCGGATTGTTTCTTTATGGCAAGTGCAAGTTCTGTTGTGCTGAAGATGTGGTGCTCAGCTGAACAAATCGCCTCCTGTCAGGCATATACACCGTCCTCTACCTCTTGTGCATGTATATCCTCTTCACACGCAAAAGACCCCACTACCGTATCCACATCGCTTTGACCACATTCCTCTACATCTCGGCTACTATCGCGATTGGAGTCAAAGGTGCCATCTACCTACTGTTTGGCCAATTGGAGTTGGAATATTATTCTCGAGAACCTTCTGTCGAATTCCAGGGGGATTTCCCACCGGTGTCTATTCCGTTGCGGTAGGCCGTATTCCCTCCTCTCACATGATTCTTCACATTGACTACCACTAGCCTTGGCGTGGCCCAAGCAGTCATCATGCTCATTTCGAAGTAAGGTTATCTCGCCCCTGTCACAGACCGTTTCGTTCAATATCATCTCTCATCTCAGTTGCCTGACAGATGTCCTCCTGGTGAGCTCAAATTTCTCATGAAATGAAATGATCCTATGATTATGAGTAGATATGGCGCTGCTACCTCGTCTGGGGGCGTAGACTTGGAATTGTGGTTCTAGTCGTCCCGAGTTTGGTTGCTCTTGCAGCTGATGGTACGCATATCAGATCTCTTGTACCATTCTACGTGACGACTCGGCCACAGGATGGGGAATTTGGGTATCAGTTTCGATGCATGATGATTCTTACGTCCGAGACTTGAGAATGGGATTATTTGCATTCCTTGCTCTGGTTGGCAATCTTTTGCTAACTATGTTAATCGGTGAGCCTGTTCGAGCCCTTGACAAAGAGTTACTCATTAGAGTTGCATAGCGGGGAGGATCTTTTACGTTGCATACCAAGTGGGGAAATACCTCCCAGCGCGCACATCTGTACCAACGATGTACAGGACTATCATCTCAGCCACGTAAGGAAATGTGTTGCCTTACCGTCCTGCAGTCCTGCTCACATTTCCTTCTATTCACCTGAAAAGACTGGAATCGGGACTGATATATCCCATCACGCTCAGTATATATGCCGCCTGTGTGCTGTGACTCAAGCCACCCAATGGCGATCCGTTAGACTCTCCTCCTGCCCACTATCCCTTCGCTGTGGAGCTAACCATGGACTTAGTCTTTGACTCCCTCGTGACCATTATGGTATGCGGTTAGATGCTCAACGACCTTCTAGTGTTTCACTAAATTCATTTCCAAAGGGAATTGCATCGACCTTGATTATTGTACGGGTGACACTCGGACTCGCCATCCATGATGAACGATCGTTCAAGAAAACCATCCTGGAAGATATTGAGCTACCCCAAGAACAAAACCACACCTCACAGAGTGTCATGGATATTCACCAGCGTGTCACTTTCAGCACTCAGGGATCACACGCGGAGTCTCAGCAGGTTGAACCGGACTTGGGGGCTCAGAAGAGGGTGTGATTTTGGTCGCCCTTCCGTCACTCCTACGAACCTGCTGCCATTCGTTGTTGTTTCTCTAATCTGCTCCGTGCCGTGCCTACGAGGCATATATGCTCATCAATGTAGTTCGAATTATTTATCATCTCGACTCGTACATGTTTTGTATTACACTGCCACTCAGAACACTTTAAAGTCTTTCCACACGAGAACTACGATATGCACGGATCAAAGAGCGCCTAAACCGGCGAAAGGCAAGTGAACAGCGTCCTTCAAATCTTACACGAAAGTAGAGTGAGCATAATCACGGGGGAGAACGAATCGTTCCCGAATGTTCCGAGACCTACTCAAGGAGGAGGGTGGCGTGGGATTTAAGGCGGAAAGAGTTGAATAGTTTGTGAGCAGTATCGGGGAAAGTTTGAAACTACTAGCACCTGGGGAGGCACCCAACGGCGAGAAACATGAATAACAGGGGATTGGATGTTTCAAGCAAGGGCGGCGAACGAGATGAAATGATAATGACCGTTGAACTATATCTCCGCACTATACAAGCCATCTGTCGCGACATTACCCATCCCCAAGACCGCCGGCGTGAGAGATGTGGAGAGCATGGGGCTCAATTTCGATGGCGATGCATCCCTCATGTTGGGGCGGCGTGTGTACTGCGACTCTATAGCCCAAGGGAAGGGCTAACCCCGACGAGATCATGAGCCCAAGTATCATCGCCTGAGTAGAGCCTCCACCATACCAACGTTCATATAGATCATGGTGTGGGTACGACCCACTAAGCCATTGTAAGGATACCCAGACAGACGGATAAGTTAGATAGGTGTTTTAGACGTGTCACTATGCGGTTGTCTCTCCCGTGTCCCAGCTATGGTTCCTTTATTCTGTAACGGGACGCATTACAGGCGCAGGGACATGAAGTAATTTCCGTGGCAGGGGTCGTGATGTGCAAGCAGACCGTGGTCAGTTCGTGTCATGTTCGTGTAGCTTAATTTAGTGGGTATTTGGTGGATCTTGATGAAATTTGTCGTAAGTATCAAGTTCAGTCATAGCTCGGTCCAGAGTTCTACGTCTTGTGGCTACCAGCAGGTCACCCAACTCATTCTAAACGAACTTTTTGTCTGGCGGCATGAACCTAACTTATAAAAGAAATGGAGTAATCTGGATGTTCGGAACTCGCCAGACTCAAACGTGGTATGTGCCATTTCTCGCACATATCTGACGTCCTCATTATCTCCGTATACCACCCCTAGGGAGCAGATCCACAATTTCCACTCACCATATCAGGATTTCTGGCAGTGTGTGAGATCCCTAGTTTCCGAATACGCACAGGAATTCGACCTCCAAGTTGAGACGTGCCTCTTTAACCAAGTGCCTCGAGAAGACCTTTCAGAGACCTTTCCGAAACTGGGAACCTCTTGGAAGACGGCCTCAAGAACCCGGTTGTTATTCTCGATTTCTACTCTGCGATGACGAACATCCCGGTCCCTCGTGACATAAACAGCTTGCGTCCGACACAGCAACATCCAAGATTCGGCAACGGTGGCGTGAGGCGGAGCCGCGGAAGTACGGAAGGACAGCATTTCAAGTAAGTACATCCAAGTTGAATCTTTCACGTTTATTTACTTAGACATACTTCAATACCCTGTCGGAATAATAATCATAACTCAACTCGAAGTTCCTTCCGAGGCTTTACGCGAATTGTGTTTGTCCTTGTCTCTGCTTTGTGCTTTGCGATATCAAACCTTCGGCTCCCTTGAGCTCATTGTGACCATTGATATCAGCACTACTATCAAACGTTCCCTCGGTAGCCGCAGACTTCCTCTCACCCAACTCGCCTAGAACGGTCACTTGGAACGATCTCTCGTCGTTTATCACTATGCCCAATGCTGAACGTACAACGACCAACGTTGAGGCAATTCCCTACAAGGTGTGTTGTGATCTGCGAGTGTTCCATGCTCTCGACCCAAAAATAGGTCATCATACAGGTACGTTTGCACACTCACCATTATCGGCACAAACATAGAGTGAATGACTGCTGTTGCCGTCCCTAGCTCGCCGACAACGAGAAGTTTATCTGTTTGAGCCCGCGTCGACTCCAAGCTGCCATACATGTATCCTCCGAGCATAAGGGCGGTATAAACGACGAGTGTGAGCGGGTAAAGGATCCCCGACTCGATTCTTTGAGTACCGTGTGAGTGTTGTGGAGCGTTAGGCAAAAGGATATCAGCTCACGAAGCATGAACAATGGTTCTGTACACTCTCGTAATAGCTGGCTGCTTGGTAAGTTGTGCAATTTTCCGGCTGATATAAAAAATTCTTCCAGCTTCCAAAATTTCCGACCGTTATAGCCCTTTAGACGCATTGAGTTGATTATAGCTCACCTATCAGACCCGACAGTAATAGAGTACAGCTCAGGCTTCCAACAGTAAAACAAAGCAAGATGACCGAGTCAGACGAGAGTTTGATGTGCTTCTCGGAAGTATATTGGCCTTGGAGTGACGTGAAGTTGCTCGTGGAACCCGTCTTGAACGCATATTTGCCCTGCAAGCGGACCATTGTTAAGCAACCTAGAACTGAGATCGTTGAATAGTTGATACAAATACGAGCTGTCCGGTACCAGTATAGACGGTGACACCTACCGTTGTTAGCGAAGCATGCCAGAGCGGGGAGCACAATGACCTGGTGCTTACTTCCCCATACAAGATAGCATCTCCATAACTATTTAAAGTTAGAGAGCATTTAGTGAAGGAACACTAAGGTTCCAAAGGAGACTGTACAAGAATAACATCTGTCAATGCACTTTGATAAATAGACATCAGTGAGTACCTCTGACGATGGGCACAAAAAAATCTGAGCGCACTTGGAAGTGACCATGATAGCCTGTATTGCATTTCCTATTCTCCTGCCGCTGGTAGTGAGTATTCTACAAAAAAGCTCAAGAATCAGGAACTCACGTTCTCAAATTCATGTCTTGCGCAAATAGAGAACGCTCTGGCACCACCACGTGTATTCCGTCCTTTGCATAGGGCTTATAGATTGACTCATTGAATGCAAGGACGTCGCGAAATCCATAGCACACATTCAGCGCGATACTAGTCGTTGCCAGGGCAAACAGCACGGAGCTAGTGAGAATATGAATCCAAAGCCATCCTTGTCTTCGCTTAATCAGGATGGAGATGAAGGCACCAAATAGAGCAACGTAGATGCCTATGGATTGCAGTAGGCCGAGTTAGCCAAGACTTGTAATATCGAGACTGGTCAAGTGGTCTAACCATAAACAAGGAACATAATCTATTGGGTTGAACGTTGGGTATTCTCATTAAGTATGATCGGGAAACTCACACATAATTGCCCAGCCCAAAGACCCAGCTCAACCGCACAAAACGACGACTGCTCTAAGCAACCGTTAGAAACGACGACCATGGTGACTGAAGTGTTGGAATCCATGGCTGGAGGTGAGCGGAGGAGCTGTGTTTATCCCGAACTGCGTGGACGGGAAAATGTTAGTGTGGGTTACAAGCTCGAGTTTGGAGTATTTCAAGTCCTAATCAATTTCAGACTGGCAGAAGCGAGTTATACTCAAGGTGGAGCTTTACTAATTGCGTTCAGTTGATCATTATGGTGGAGTGTTCGGGGCAGAGCTTCGTTGATCATCGATCATGAAGTGGGTCTCCTCAAGGGCCACTAGTCGCATAGCCTCTGATTAGGGCATTCTTCACGATACTTACTATTTTTGGCATGATCATCCGTTCATTTATACGAGAGTTAGGGCATGACTACACATTTTACATGCATACGGGATGATGAAATTAAGGGACCCAATCCCAACACTTTGGAGCTCCACCACCGTGACTATCCAGTCGAGGCACAATGATTGATGTTGGATCGATGCTATCAGAGTACGTGAGACTTTGGTTGTCATGTCGGCCGGTTAGCCTGGCTAGCCGTCTGTAAAACTGATGGAAAAGATAAGTCGTTCTGTTGCCATATCATAGCCTGATGCCCAGAGAGGGGGTCAAGGGGATGGCGAGAATAGAATTTTGGGTCCAATATAGGGGGTCAAAGGCCCTTGAAAGTTTTTTGTACCTACCAAAATTTTGGGCTCTGAGGGGTCTGTGCACTGATCACTCTGCTGGTCTCCCATTACCCGAACCAATCACGCTTTTAGATCTCGGGGTATATTGCACTCGAGAAATTGGCTACTTGGTCTTCTTAGTCATTGCTAGCCAACCAAATCCCCAACAAGGGCAGTGCTGTTGGGGGAAATTCCAACCTCCTTGGTGCCATGACTTTGTCCCTTCAGAGAGAAATGGATAGTACTGGGTTACTCAAGTCAGAGTAAGTCGTGATTATCCAGCTTTGCGTTTGAGGAACAAGAATTAGGCTTTTTCCGTCCTGGAGAAAATTTCTCACCAAAACTCAAGATGTGAGTATTTTCTACCGTATATGGTGCGAAGTGCCACCCTAAACCGGTGTGCCTTCTAATTTCAGTGTGTTCTTCTCATGCTTCAAAGCTCCTTCCCTTTTTGGATGTCTACCAGGTTTGAAACTCTCCCCAATTTGGTCATTATTCACACACAACCCAAGCTCTTTGCCTGATCACTCAGTTGTCCCAGCATATGATAGATTACTCCATACTATGAAGATTTCAATGGTACTAGGGGACTGTGGTTTCTCAGCATCTTGTAGTTCTATGTGCAGATGCTCTGGGCTGGCAGCAAACTCCCACCACTCTCTCTTTACCCTGTTATGTGGGTTGTATAGCCACATGCTGTTGAGTCTTGTCCTGTGGTTTTTAGGTGTATCTTCAGTCTTCTTGCATGCCAACCTGAACCAAATCACAAAAGATTTGGCAGCTTTCATCTGCTGGACTTTAAGCCCATGGATTTGGACCCGCCAGCAGGGCCAGCTGACACCCCAAGTTTAGCTTTCAGTGTCCTGACTTGATATTCAAATAGAGGCCTGGTATTTATTCAAGAAGTAACAGTCAACCAGCTAGCTCTCTCCTCTGTCCACACGTCGATATAGTCGTTTCGGCAGTTGATTCATTCCTTTACCTTGCTCCTGCACACAGCTAAAAGGGACCACTGCATCATGTATGAATCCCCAACTCTCCAACTGGCGCCCCCCCAAGCTATGCCTGACACTCATTACTCACTTATGACACATGCTCAATTACAGAGGGTGTTCTGACTGCTGTGGAAAACCTTCAATGTCAGCTGGCTGGCGTCTAGTCCTACTTGGGAGCAGACATAGAGTGGGGAAACATCGTGGATGGTACGTTGACTTATGTCATTGCTTCAATGCATAGTGATGTCAATTCTTACCTGCTTCCTCTTAGCCAGATGTCTGTCCACACTCTGGGAAGTACCAACCCACTGGTGACATGGACCCAAATAATGGACCTAGTGAGTCATACAATCCATCTCTACCCCTTTGAGTAAGATCATGGCAGCCTCTGAGTGCTTTTTGCAGGCGTATGGGATACCAGTTGTGAGGATCAAGCCAGTTTGCAAGACAGAGATGGAGGAGATCACTTGAGAAGAGAGAGACGTGGAGAAAGAGAGCAAATGAGAGAGTATTCATGTTGAAACTACTAAGGAACTACTCAATAACTACACGTTTATATACTATAATACTTCTCCTGAACATCAATGAGAAACTCGTAAGAAATAAACACAAATGCATAGCAGTTAAAGAAAGGAGTGAAATAAAGAATTGAACTAATATAGCTAAGGGGATCCCAGATCATGACACCAGTTGGATCCTATTAGTGTCTCCAACCCTCAACCTCATTTGTATTTTGCCCACATAACCATCCCAGCTCAGCTTGCTGGATCTCAACAGATCATTGGGCTGGTCAGTATGTAGGAGTAGTATGATCATTCTTGTCTCTCAATTGCTTCTCCAGTGAAGCTATCTGTGCCCCTGCTACCATATTAATCAGTTGTGCATATTTGTATACCTTTCATACTTTCATATCATTGGAAGAATTCCTTGGCTGTTTCCGCTTGATTGACTCCACAATAACCTATTTGAGTGCTCATAGACCTCGGTGTGGGGTGGAGCTAAATGAATAGCACAAGCTGAAGGCAGGCGGGAGAGATCCGTTGGACAGTATCCTGAGTCCTTTGAGTTCTCTTAGAGCAGCCCATCAGAGCATTGTATGATGCGGTTCATTGGAAGGCTATAACAACACGATGGGATAGTGCAAAACGAAGATAGCGTCCAAGAATCAAGTGATGATGATAGTGTAATCTGACTCGTGTGTACATGCACTGTCCGCGTAGTCTACAACGGTAAACAATGGTATACTATGACGACATCCTCGGGCTACCCCTACTACATGTGCCCCCTTTAAAAAAATGTGTCGCCCTCGACGCTCGATCACGGTGCTGCCTCTAGTGTCTCCCCTTCTTCTGTTGTGGTCTTCTTCTCCGCCAGTTTCTTCTCTTCCTCTAACCTCTTTTCCAACTCTCTTTGTTTGCTCGCTAATTCTGTGCCTTCTCGTGGGTTGAATCGCCTTAGATTCCTCGCGCTGACTGTTCCTTCTAGTCTGAGCCCATCTAGTGTCTCTAGCACGTAGGAATTAACGTTCCTTTCCACGATTCTCTTCGGCATACTCCACTTCGGCACCAATTTCCTTTCGGTTTTGAACGTTGTGTCCCACGATCTCTGGTATACCTGGACCAAGTCCCCCTTCTTGAAGACGACCTCCTTCGGATGTCTCTCTAGCACCCTTTTGTCGAACACTCCTTTCCGCTTCCATGCGTGCCTGACCATCTGGTCGTACCCGTCGAGTTGCTGCTGCGCCACGTATGCGGCTTGGATTGCTATTTCGGATGCTGCTGGTTCGCTTTGGGCTGTTTCGACTGGGGTTTTTGGCGTGTTTACGACTCGTCCTAGCAGTAACTCTTTTGGGGTGAATCCGATGGCGGGTAGTATTCGGTTGTTTAGGCTTTGTACCGCCTCCTGTAGGTGGTCCGGCCATTTGTGTGGTAGCGTTTTCCAATCCATCATTTTGAACTCTTCCGAGTCTTCCCCTAGTTCCGGTGCGCATAATCTCTTTAGGACGTGCAGTAGGAGTCTGTTCGTGCCCTCCACTAATCCATTGACCCATGGCGAGTACGCTGGTGTGACGTGGTGCTTGATGCCCTTCGTTCCACAGAACTCATGGACGTCGTTGTTTTTGAAGTGTGACCCCCCGTCTGTCATGAAGGTTTCCGGCGGTACGTATGCGAAACATAACTTGTCGAGGCTGCTTATGGTGGTTTTTGCTGTCCCTGCTGTTTTGAGCGCGTCTGCCCATAGATGCTGCGAATAGACGTCGAGATACATTCCCAGGTTATGGTATCCCCCTTTCCCTTTCGGCATTGATAAGTAATCCCCCACGATCATTTCGAGCGGGTGTCTCCTCGTGATGGGGTTTAGTAGCGCGTGAATGTATGCCGGTCCGAAGCTTTTGCACCGTGGGCACTCTGTTATGGCTGTCGTGATTGATTCGTCTAGCTTTGGGCTCCAGATTCTGTCCAGTAAGTTTATCTTCACCGTGTCTCTTCCCCAGTGTCCTTTCTCCTGATGCTCTTTTCTCGCCAGCTCTACCGCCTCCTTCCTCGTGACGCATTCTACCCTCGCCCTTGCTCTTACTCCCCCATTACCTCCGACCTTCCATAACTTCCCTTCTTCTATTACATACTGCAACGCTCGGTGTTGTGCTTTTTTCTTTTCCTTTAATGATTTTTCTGACCTTATGTTCGCGATGGCTTCTACGACTTCCTGGAATATTGGTTCGTCTTCAAGTCTTTTCCATAACTTTGTTAGCTCCTCGTCTTCTCCTCCTGCAACCCCGAACACGTCGTTTACCAGTCCTCTCGATCCTTCCCAGTCTTCATTTACCGTCCATTCGCTTCCGTCTCCCGTTGTCCTCTCCGTTCCTTCCCACATTTGACTCAGCCCATCTGCTACCACGTTTAGCTTCCCCGGTATGTGCCTGACGTCCACAATGTTATGTGCTAGAATTCCGTCCCTCCATCGAGCGTGCGCCGCATTTAATTTGTCGTTCATGAGTACGTCTCTCAACGCCTGACAGTCAGTTTCGATCTCGACTGGGAACCCCCATACTGTGTCTGCGAACTTGTCCAGCCCGAATTTCAGTGCCGCAAACTCGAGTAGAAATGGCTTGTACTTCTTTTCTGAACCTGAAGTTCTCTTGGAGGCGAAGCCTATGGGGTGTGTCTCGACCTTGACCGTTCCGTTTGCTCTCTTTCTCTCGAACCTCTGCGCTAGTACTGCCGCGAACCCTTCCTGGCATCCATCCGTCGTCAGTATAAAGTGTGATCCGTCCCACTTAGGCGCCTTCAACACCGGTTCCGATACCAGCCTCTTTTTCAGGTCTATGAACGCCTCTGTTTGTCTCTCTCCCCATACCTCCTCTAGTTTGAAGTTCTCCATCGTTGATCTGTATACCGACTTCGAGCACTTGTCTGGTAGCTTCACCGTCTTCAACAAATCCCTCAGCGGCCCTTCCACCTTTGCGTAGTTTCGTATAAGGTCTCTAAAGTGTCCTGTGAGTCCTAGGAACGACGCTAGATTCAAGGCGGTCTTTGGTTTCGGCCAATTGACTATTGCTGTGAGCTTCGCCGGGTCAGTTGTTACTCCGTTCTCCCCAACTTTCGCCCCTGCAAATATGCTTTCTGTCACGAAAAACTCCGACTTGCTCGCCGACAGCGACATATCCTTCTCCCTTACTCGGCTTAGGATCTTCCGTAGCTTCGTCATCATTTCTCCAAATGAATTTGCTGCTGTTGCCCCGTCATCGACGAACAACTCCATCGTTCCTTCGCCTACTAGATCCCCGAGATGCTTTGCAGTCATGTCGGCGAACGTGGACGGCGCTCCTGTAAGTCCGAACGGCATTTTTGCATACCAGAAGTACCCGCGACCTTCCACGTAGAACGCCGTGTACGGTCTCGATTCCCTCTCCACCTCGACTGCGTAGAATCCGGACGCGAAGTCAAAGCATGACATGTACCTGTGTCCACTGAGCGCCTGTTGCTTCTTCCTTATGTCCCCTTGAGGCATTGGTGCTATAGTCGTGAGCTTGTTGACTTCGCCGAAGTTTTGGCAGATTCTCCATTTCTGCGGCTTGCTTAGACCTCCCTTATCTTTATCTTCCCTTCGCTCTTCTATCCCTTCATTCGGAAAGCACGGCTCTAACCCCGCATTCGCACATTCCGCATTCAGTCTCCTCATCAACTGTTCCATTGATAACCCTTCCCCTTCATGTGCTTTCTTCGCCAAGACCGTCGGCGCAATACATCTTACGTCTCCCGGTCCGCACGGTTCGATGACGCCTGCTTTCAATAGTTCGTCGACCTTGGTGTGGAAGTATTCGCGTTGCGGTGGTGTTAACGGTTTTTGATGCACCTTCTTCTGGAATTTCGCGTCCTCTGGCACCTTGAGTGTGTGCACTGCGCCTTCTACGTTCCGGACCTCGCTTACCGACAGCGCAAAGCAGTCTGCATACTCCCTTAGCAGCTTTTCTACCTCTGTCCTCTCCTCCCTCATCAGGTCTTTCCCTATCTTGACCTGTCTTAGGATTTCCCGCACCCGTTCTTCCCTGAAGGCTCCCCCATTCTTTTCGTTCCTCGTAAACAGCCCTGCCGCTATCTCTGCGTTGTCTAGGGCCTCCGGTATGATCTCGTACCCGGGATCCATGTCGCTTTCTCCTTCCGTGATAAAGCATACTGGTATTCCATTATCCGGGTTGTCGATTGGATCTGGCGACGTGATGTGTGAGCTATCATTCGGTTCAAATACGGCATTGTTCGTTGAAACTCCCCTCAAGGGGGGTGCGTTACTTCCCCCCGGTGAGTTTACGCTCGTCTCCTTTTGCTTCCTCTTTATAAACTCGTCGAGTGTCGTTAACTCGTCTTCTTCCTTCTTTGCCCTTGACTTTCTCTCTTTTGGCTCGTTTCTGCTTTTCCACCTTCGCCACCTTCTCCCTGCCTTTCCTCTCCATTCTCTCCAGTATGCCCGTCGTTACCATCTCCTTTCCATTTCCTCCCATTCTTTTATCCACTTCTTCCTTTCTAACAGCCTTTCTTGTCTCTCTATCGTCTCTGCTCTTCTCCACTCCCTGTACTCCTTCTCCACTTCTTCCCAGTTGATCGTTTCCTTTTCGTTCTGTGAATATTCGTGAGTAGGTACCTCCTCTCCTTTGAACGGCAGCTCGACTAAAACTTCCCTTTCCAGCGGGGCTTCTGTATCCACAGTCACCCCGCTAAGGTTGCACGCTTTTTCGTTTTGTCGGGGTCGTGCATCCTCCACTGTGCCTACGACCTCTCCGACCTTCGCAACCAACGGTTTTACCTTCCCCTTGGCTTCAACCGGCTTTCCTAACCCTTTGTTAAACACCTTCACGACCTCCTTCCCCTTCTTCATCACTATCACGTCCTTCCCGTAGTCGTGTACTGCCCCAAACTTCTCTAGTAGTGGTTTCCCGAACAGAAAGTCCCACTGTCCCCCACTGTCGAATACCTCCAGCGTTGTCTCCATCTCCAATCCTTTCACCCTCACTTTCCCGTGCCAGCTTGCTACGCCTGGCACTAGGGCTCCGTCCGCCATTCTCATCCACTTCCTTGATTGTCCCCATCCTCCTATTCTGTCTTTTACTTTCTCGTATTGTTGTTTGCTTAGTCCCACCACCATTGCTCCGTCATCCACCATCCCGCATACCATCGTAGCTTTCCTTTCCCCGTCTACCAATTCCACTTCGACCATGAACGGTTCGCTTACTCGGCTTCGGACTTGTTGAACAGAACGTACGTCAATGATATTCTCGTTGCTAGGCTTTACATGCGAAGCACCATGACTGTGAGTGTCCAAGAAAGAGTCCATCTTTAGGATCGTACGGTCGCCGTCTAGTCCGTCGATCCCTCCCCGTTTCCCGAGTCTGTGTACCCTGCGAGCATCCATTCTATGTCGTTCCCCACCCCCACCGCATACGTGTTTGTCGTCATTGTCCTCTGAAACGCCCCCACCGCTCTCTGCATGAACCTCCTATAGTTTCTCTCCTGTTCTCCTATCGACGTCGTTGCTTGGCATTGCACGTTCCTTCCATGGCTTGGGCCTGCGCACCCAAAGCATTCTCCTGTGCCTGGTCGCTGTGTTCCAGGAGCTATCGGCCATACCATATTTTCGTTTGGCGCTGCTCGACCCCACTGGTTGGTAAATGTGAGTAGATCCTGCCTCCATAACGCTTTGCCTTCTGGTGTATCTGACTTCTGCTCATAGCGATTGACGTTCGCCTTGAGCGTCTCCTTTTGGGCATCGGTGAGCTGTGTTCGCTGTAACGGTTGTTGGTATAATGGGTTTTGTTGCGGCTGTTGGTACGTGATCTGCTGCTGTGGTTGCCGGTACTGGGTTCCTTGGAAGAGGTTGCCTCGACCGCCAGCATTCGACGCGAATGGATCTGCTGCGGGAGTCCTGCTACCTTGGTTCCCATACCTCTGCTGTGCTGGGGCCTGTCCGATTCGGACGTTGCTGAGCGAATTTGCGAGGCGTGTGGACGGTGTACCTGGCGCCTGCATTGTGGTTTGTTTCTCCTTCAGCTCTTCTATCGCTTTCGCCGTTCCCAACTTCTCTTTAACGACCTTTATATCCACCTTCCTTAATTCGTCCGTGAACTCTTTCCAGTTTTCCGCGTCGTTGCTAACCAGTGTGTGGAAGATCGTCGGTAGTTGTTTGTGGATACTGTAGATGTCGGATGGGGTGTTCGAGATACCCGCTGCGACGCTGAGTTCCCAAAGGTCGTCGGCGAATTTCTGGTGCGGCCATTGGTTCTTCTCTTTATTTTTGACATCTAAGCCTTCGGTTTCCAGTTGCATCGCGTGTAGTTCCTGAATGTAGTCCGACGTCTTCTTTGTCACTGTTGCTCTCGCCGGGAACTCCTTCAGTAGCAATTCGCTGTAGTGGTCCCACCCTTTCTCTTTCTCTCCTTTCGCTAACTCCTCGTGCCATTTCTCCGCCCTACTCCCGTCCTTATAGAACAATCTCACCAACTTCGTATAGTCACTCTCGCTCTTCTGCGTCTGTATTAACCATCCTTCTGCTCGTTTCAGAAAGTTCTTCGATGTTAACTCTTCTCCTACTTTGCCTCCCCACGACGGCATGCTCGTGTTCGTCGCCATTACCACTGGCTTTGCTGTATCCTGTGGTCCTGGTTCTGGTGACTCGGGTTTTGCTGGTTCGTCGGGTGTTGGTGGTCTAGTAATCCAAGGTGTGTCTGGTCTCGTTGACGATGGTCTCGTCGGTGGTGCTGATACTGATGAGTAATCTAGTCCTCTTCTAAACGCTACTTGGCCTAGCCACGATGTAGTAGGTGCTGGTGCGCTGCTTGCTCCCGGTATTAACTCGTCTAGTCTTTCGTCTTCTTCCTGTCTAGTCGAGGGGAATGATACTGAGGATAAAGATGATAGAGATGATGAGAATGAGAATTCTGTGCTAGGCTCTGTGGCCGGTGTCGGTGCGGATGTTGTTGAGATAAACCTTCCGTCCGGTCCACGCGGTCGTCCTGCTGGTTGCTTCTTTCTGGTGCCTATTGCTGCTGCTTTTTCGGTTCAGGTTCTAGTGCGTATTTCGGATTCTAATTCGTTCGTTCGTGGGTGTTTCGAATCGCGCTCTCGTCACCAAGATGGGATAGTGCAAAACGAAGATAGCGTCCAAGAATCAAGTGATGATGATAGTGTAATCTGACTCGTGTGTACATGCACTGTCCGCGTAGTCTACAACGGTAAACAATGGTATACTATGACGACATCCTCGGGCTACCCCTACTACAACGATGGCCCCATCTGTTACTCAGTTGATGAGTTCCTTGCCACCATCACCTCCTCTGTTACGAATTGCCCCACTGTTCCCCCTGTTTCCTTGGTCCCCTGATTATTTCTCTTGATTTCCCTTTGATTTCACTTCATTACATGTCCCCAGTATCACATTATGACTTTCTTGATGTTCCAGACCCTTCCATACCTTGTGTTCATTGTTCCATATGATTCCCATCATGATATTGCTGTACTTGACATCCCTTGATTGTTCCATCAGTTTCTACCTGACTCCTTCGATATTCCTTGATGTTCTTCATTGTTCTTTCATTATTCCTCATTAGGATTCGTTCCCATGACTCAGTATGCTGTACCTTGACATATATACTTATGGACACCTGTAGATAGATTCCCTAGTCTGACAACTTTGTCTCACATTGCTTGTACCCAGCATGTACTGTGTAGCAATCGTTCTGCTCACTATCTATTGATTCTACTTTGACTTCCTGACCTGGAAGATGGCCTGAGGGGCACCAGACCTAGCCCTGTTCTTGACATCTTCAATAATCCAGCTTGCCTGAATCATCTTTTGAAAACATCTTATGCTCTCTGTTAAAGGATGGGTTAAGTCAGATCTCCAGCATTCACTTTCTCTCTATCAGTGTGATGTCTTGTGGACTTGCCATGATGTTTTTACTGTGATGAAACAGAGGGATTGAGGAGATGGCAGCAAGAAATGGGCACTTTGGTGGGAGATCTGGGGTTTGATATCAAGGCATATGTTACATCAACATGTTCACCTCCACCAATAACTAATGTTGTTGTGATCCTTGACTCTTGTGTATATTGTGAGAATCAATGAACCTACCTTGCATACAATGTCATTATTTCCGAAAACGCCGATGGAAAAGTCCCTCATCAGAGTACCTCTCAGGTAGCTGTTAGGCGATGTCGTCAGTAAGAGCAGTTATGATTGGGCAAACGTGTGACAATACTCTGAACCTATATTAACACAGCTCATCCAGAAGTTCGACACCAGCGACAAGGTATATGAAAGTGAAAATGTGAGCGAAAGTGAAAGTAAAAGTGAGAGTCCTGACCAATAAGTGAAAGTGAGTGTCGCTTTTCTGGACTTTGAATTCTGATCTGACTTTCAATAGTTTCGCCACTTTCTTTTCTTATGCAGTGCTTGAGCAATCGACCTTTGTTTGTGCCTGACATTGTATATTGTAGACCTAGAGCAATATGAATCTAATTTTAGACTTGATGTGTCTGTAGGGTGTACAGACTACTGGTGGGGTTGCTGTGCAAAACAACACAACTCGATAGACGTGTCAGTCCCAGAGGCTACTGAGAGCTATAACAGGTACTTGTGGGCAACATGGCTTGAGTTCAATCTATTGTGAGTTCCATTACATTCCTGCATAAACACAATCTAATTGTACACGGCCTGCCTGCAGGTCAATCATCGTGGTCTATGGATCTGTAGATGAACAGAATTATACTTAATTGTTGTTCTTGTATCCAGTACTTCAAATGAAACTGTTGTTCTCATGTCGCAGCTGAAGCCTCCTAAGTGCATGTCCTGGGTGGTCTCCTTGTATCTCAACTGTATTTGCAGGCATTGTGAAAGGTTACAAAGGTATTGTGCTGTGTTTCCGTCTGGAAAAATGTTGCTTATCAGGTATTATTGGGTATTATATAATAAACAGGGTGAATTGTAAAATACATGAAAGGAAGATATTACTGGAAGGTATTCTTGTATCGCAAAATACCCACAATACCATTGTAGGTTTGCTGATGTGCACCTTGCTGTCCATGATTTCCCCCTCCACAGCTACATGCCTCCTGAGTCCTTGTACAAATACCTACTGGTTCAAATGGTGGATCCCCCCACTCCACAAGTCTTGTCCTTCATGTGGAAGACTGGTCTCCATATGCCCATCCTTTGGAAAATTTGACTTGAATCATTGTGGATATTACTATGAGGTGGTGAGCTTTGATTTCTGAACTTCATGGTTGTTCTCTCATGTACTTGACCCAGTGGTGAACACAACCTGCAAGTAACTCACTTCATTAGCTAGTGCAATGGTCTTGAACAAATGGGCCTCTCTGCTAAGCTCAAGCAAGGCCTATTTGAATCAACACAAGTATTTCTCATGAGCAAATTGATTGAGGAAGGGTTTCCCCCTTACCATTTGACTCTTCTAAAGAATCCATGCTCGTTTAGTCCATTGATGCAATCTGATGTAAAGCGCCACTTGCGGTGTATGATAAAATCCAACAGAAAAGTCAAATCCTCCCAACACACGTAAGTGTAGCTGAAGGGTGCGGAAATTGGGGATCGGTGTTGATTGAAGGTTCTGCTCTTAGCCAGACTGTAGTAGCAGCCTTGTAGTAAATCCGACTCAAGGAATAGCTCAACTCTTGTGATCTTGAACTCTGTAACAAGCTCTGAAGTCTAATTGGTGTTTCAGAAGAGAGGTTCTTAGATTTGTTTCGGGAATAGGTGGTGTTGTGGTTGCTTTGGAAGTGCGTCCTTAGGCTCAACTAGCTTCAGGGTACTTGTCTGCGGGTAGCAATGGACAATTCACAATAGGAAAAGACCTCAACTAAGTCTGTCAATACCAAAGACCAATAGTCAATGGTTACAATGAATCCTCAGCCCAATTAGCTTCGGAAGTTCAACAATATGCTAAGCCTTCAAATCGGTGTCGTGGACAAACAAGCAATAGTCAATCAACAGTTCAATGGATTTCAAGTTCTGCTTTCAACACCATTCTATTCTTATACTGTTCTAATGTCTCTCCAGAAGCACTTTCAAGTCTACTAACTACCCAACAAGTGGAATAGCTTTGTATCCTCTGAATACTCTTGTACGGATTGCTTGGGGATTCTTCATGAAAACCCCATTCCTTATACACTCTACAATAACCTAATTCTACCAATTCATACAAATCTGCTCAATAACCTGCTTCTGCAGCCGAATTTACTTACTATAGTAGTTATTTGGAGAGTTTTGTATTATTCTACGTGTTTGGGATCCAAAGTCACCATGTAATATTTGCTTCTGAAGATCCTTGTATCGCGCTATTCGGTGGATTTTGTTTCCCCTTTGGCCAGCTGCAGCTGGTGTATCTTATTATCCTATCTGCTTCCGTCCATGACTCATATCTGTCCATCCCTTACAAGTACTGTACTCCTCTTATGAAGTTCAGCCCCTCTGCATTTCCTATGTTGGGTTGGAACCTCCTGGCTTCTAGCTTCCGAATGGCTGTAATATCAGGTATCCTCCATCAGTGCGAGAGGTATATACTCTCGTCCTTTAGAATGGCTAATACCTGCTCTGAAGTTTATCTAGTCAAATTTATGACAGTCGTTGTGGATCCCAGGTACCGGCGCATTTACTCCAGTGCTTGCTCCTCAAGACCACTCTTCTTACTTTGAGAGTCCCTCCAGTTTCAGCCATCTAAGCTAGCTTTGGTAACTTCCGAAGTCTAGTTCTAAGTCCTGTTTTTACTCCAGCACAGGTGTTCCACCTTCAGAGGCAAAGTAGTACCTTCAGGGACCATCGATCATATTTCGATCACTTGGATACCAGGCCAGGAACAGCTTTTACTCTGGTACCACGTTTCTACCTCCTGTAAGGGTCGTGATTTCTGGGCACAGATCCAGTTGCGAAAGGTAGAAAGTGACGTGGAGATGAGGGGAATGATGGCGGAAATAAGGGATAGCCAGTAAAACCACAAAGCCTTGGGGTCCTTGACTGGGTTGGCGGAATCTCGTATCCTGGACTCAGGACCACCTGAACAAGAGTGCGAGGGATGAGAAGAGAGGGAAGTGACACCTACAAGCCCCCGACAAGTAGCTGTGATGAGGAAGGAGAATACTGCAAGCCTCCAGCAAGCAGTATTATAAGACAAGAGGGTCCTTTGGGTAACGCGGACAGTCGCTATTGATCAAGGTTCTATCCAGAGACCTGAACCAACAAAGGGTTGCACCTGTAAGATGTGATGTGCGATTCACAGAGACAGTAAGTATGCCACAGACTTGAAAGAATACTCAGCTAATAAGCTTTGATAGACATTTGACTGAATAAGAGACAATACAACCGAACTAAAGTACATGGAGGTACTACATGTACTTTATATACTATTCGGGTGTGAAGAAAGAATAAGTCCATATAGGTAAATTACAGAGTAGAAAGGGGAATCAGAGCGAAATAGAGAGAATCAGAAAAGGTGTGAGTCATTCCGGGACCATCAGAATGTGCCGCATGTGGTCCTGATATGAGGAAAGGGATCCCGGAATGAATTGTGATGATCCCGGAAAAAGCGGTCAGGGTCCTGATGTGAACCGTGTGGGTTTCCGGGATGGATCTATGGGGTCTTAGAACGAGTTTATGGGGTCCCGGAGTGAGATGTTGAAGTCCCAGAATGGATGAATAGAGTCCCGGAGTATGCTGGAGGTTGTCTGAGGGACCCGATGTAGGAGGGAAGAGTGGAGAATGATGAAAAGACATGATGAAAGATGAGAATAGAGAGCTCGGATGGTGGATATGAAGGGGGTATAGAGGGGTATGGAATTGGGTAAAAAGGTAGGGGTCCCGGAAATGAGATAGGCAGAAATTTAGCCCGTTACACCTCCAAAGTGAAATTTTCTCTTTCGATCTTCCGGTGCAGAAGTAATTGAAGTCTAGAGGTGTATTCCTCAAGCCTTGCTTACTTCCTCCCCAAACTCACTATGAGTTTGCACAACATCTTCAAACACTTTAGAAATGCCTTATTCCGTAAGTGCGCCTCCATTCTATACTCTCTAGGGTGACTGACTGTCGTTTATAGAGTTCTACAATGTTAATCCATACCCTGACGACTCGACCTTCAAAGTGGGCGATTGCCATCTCATCCTTTCTCTTCCCTTCGATCAGTATAATGGAACTATGTTTGGTCTCCTGTTCCAACACTTCTTCCTCAGTTGTGTCCTAAAGCGCTAGACGCTAAGACTTTGGATATAGAGACGGCAATGGTAGAAGTCGTCTAGCGGAGACAATGACAAAGATGACAGAGGCAGCAAGCAGAGAGCAAGAGTGAGTAAAGAACTGGTCCCTGTCCTAAAGCGCTAGACGCTAAGACTGCAGAAGCAACGGCGGCAGAAGTCGACTAGCAGAGACGACGACAGAGATGACAGAGACAGCGAGCAGAGAGCAAGAGTAAATGGATAACTGGTCCCAATGACAAGTTAGATATATTGCAGATAGAGAGGAACGGAATTAACTACTCACCTGGTCCCAATGACAAGAGGTCAAGATGAGGGACCAGGTGTAAACTGCCTAGCTTATATACTGGAATATGAGACGTGCGAGAATAAGGAAAGATAATAGGGAACAAGGAAAGAACAATAGTAGTCCAGGTATGGAATAAGAACGAGTCCGGAACGAGTAACTGTTGTGTATAAAAGAACAAGAAGAACAAAGGAAACAATAGATAAGATGGGTTGTGAAGACAATGTGAAAGAACAAGGATGAGGAAGGAAATGATGGGAATGATGAAGAAAGGGGAACCGGGTATCTGGTAGGCGTCAAAGTAACAAATGGGCGTCAAAGTGACAAATAGGCGCTAAAAGGGAAATGGGCGCTAAGAAAGGAAAAGATAGGGGGAAAAGCGGCACTTCATGACAGTCCCAATGACAAGTTAGATACATTGCAGATAAAGGGAAAGACAGAAGTAATTACTCACCTGGTCCCAATGACAAGAGGTCAAGATGAGGGACCAGATGTAAACTACCTAGCTTATATACTAGAATATGGGTTGTGTGGGAATAAAGAAAGAGAATAGAGAACAAGGGAAGAACAATAGTAGTCCAGGTATGGAACAAGAACAAAGAGAACGATGGAAACAATAGATGGAATCTGATGTGAGGATGATGTGAAAGAACAAGGAGAACAAAGGGAACAATAGATGGGATCAGTTATGAAGACGATGTGGAAGAACAAGGAAGGGAATGACGGGAGTGATGTGGAAAGGGGAACTGGGTCTCTGGTAGGCATCAAAGTATCAAACAGGTGCTAAAAGGGGAATGGGCGCTAAGAAAGGGAAAAGATAGGGGAAAAGCGGCACTTCATGACATATTCCAGCAAATTACCCGAACACCAACTTATCACTCATATTCCTCTCAATTACAAGTGAGAAGCATTGTTGGGCCTTCTTCTTCAGCACACCTTCCTTAGTCGACATATATCCCTTTACTGGGGTTTTGTGGCCTGTTTCGATATTTGGCAAGCCCCCATCTACTTTCATCGGGATCTTCTCTCCGACAACCTTCCCTACAAGGCTCAGGCTGTTGTCGACATGGTTTCTGAGGCCATTGTGCAAGTAGGGTTCTTACATTCTCGTACTGCGTTCCTTCCTGGTGCCGTTGATGCTTGGATCAACTCAGTCATCAGTTGCATTGAGTATCCCCCTCCTTCAAAGTTGGAACCCCAATGCCTCTTCTTCTTTGAGTACTACCCTCTTATGGGTCGTTGGGTTACTCGTCCTTTCTACCACTACAATCCCATTCTTCACGAAGAGTTCTACCTCGACGAGCTGAACTGAGCTGAATCTCCATCCGTCTGGGATTACCAATGTGAAGACTCCAAGCTGGACAACTACTTCAGATGGGACGAAGTTGCCATGAATAACATGTGGGAGTAGATTGTTCATTAAGTATCTTCTTCCAAAGGCCCATCCTGATATTATCAATGTCCATCTTTGTATAGTCCTTACAATTCCGTCGTAGACAATTGTTCTGTTGGGACAAAGCTGCCTTAGTCAATCATAGTAGATTAGAGGAGTTGTTAATAACGTAGAGTCTTTGTATGCCTCTGAATTTATTACCAACTACCTTCTTCAATCTTCGTTCTGAGCTGAGTTCTTCCAGTGTTACTCTAGTTAGTCTGCTTCCTATCTCTGCTTCTGAAGTGTATATTCTCAGTGAATCCTCACATCTGGATGTCTCTGAACCAGGAAACCTTTCCCTTGAATATGACTACAGATCAAGTGTGAGCTTCCAAAGTTATCCTTTGGTATGCTATTCTCCTACAGTTTTCAGAGAAGTAGGTGTGGTCGTACTTCCAAAGCACCTTATATACTTGTCTGAGCCTATTACTAGCCGTTTAGGACTTACACTAGTACTTGTGTCCCTAGTGTTCTAATTCGCACTTATTAAGCACAAAATCACTTAAAATTATGGTTTGGAGGCTGCTTTTATGAGCAGGTGCTTCACCGAGGCCTTCAATTGACCTGCTGTTGAAGATATGTTTGGAGTTCATCACCCCGCTACCTCAACAACTTCTTGTCACATCTATAATGTTCCAATTTCCGGTCGGGCTCTGACCAATGAGCAGGCACACAACTACTCTCTTCAGTAGAACCATTCTTGGATTTCTATATTGATGGAATACACAGGATAGCAGCAAACAGGACAAACTGCGCACTGAAGCAACATGGAGTAGTCATTATGAGCGCTGTAGATTGAAAATTCAGTGACCAAAACCCGAGATAGTTGCATGAGGTCACACCCACATTTTAGACATGAGAAATGGGGAGGTTGAAACATCAACACTGCTTCATGACCATGCTATTAGGTCACAACAAAATCAAAGGAATGCAGTCTTGACCACATACCACAATGATTGTGTTTCACATTGTCCACTTTCATGTGTTGCACAAATGATTCCTTATCTTTGTTCTCCAATCCTGCCTCTGCCTCTCCCTTGTCCCATAGAAAACCTCTCAAAGCTACCCACAAGCTTTCAATATTCTGCTCTGATATATCCAAACTTGAGCAAAAAAAAGCAAAAAGAAAAAAAGCAAACAACATGCAGCAGAAGTGTAGCACTGGATGCAAGATAGCATATTGGCAGCAAAGATATTTAAGAAATATGCAAGGATTATCTTTTGAGAACTTTAGAAAACTAAAAATATTTCTGCTAGAAAAATATGAAAGGAATATGTTTGACAACTTTTGAATGAAATAACCATGACATTAGGTTTCAGTTGCAAGATGTCGAACATAGTCTTTGCATATTTTCTGACAAAAATATTTTTGTTTCTCTAAAGTTCTCAAAAAGTAATCCTTGTATATTCCTTAATTAATTCTGCTGCTAATATGCTATTTTGCATCCAGTGTTGGGTGGCCATTCTGAGGTTGCAATACCAGAATATCAACTGGAGATACGAAGAAAGATAGCAGTCTTTGATAGAGGGAGGGAGGGGGAAAGAGCATGGTTTGAAAGATCAGCAACAATTACCCGGTCCATAGGTCATACAAAGAACATGGGTTGAAGAAGAGTCCTAGCATTGGACGACCTTGAAGGTACAAATATATATATGCGGACTGTAATTGTATTCTATATGTGGGAATTGGTCCGCAAAAACCCAGAGAAGAATCAAAAGTTATCAAACTCAGTGACTTTCAATCTTACCATTACTTTCAATCTCACTTTTGATCTTTCTCTGACTTTCACTTTCACTTTCACTCTCGATTCCACACGTCGCTCGTGTTGAAGCTCTCAGCTCGTCTGTGTCAAAACTATCCCAGATCCTCCTCTCAGTATCCGCTTCATCATCTTAGTGCCGCACATTGTTGCCACACATATCCTCTCCGACCTGCTTTCCTGACATGGAGCCTCTCGTGAATCTCCAGTTCACCTTGAGACCCCAGGTCCTAAATAGTGTACGTCAACAGTATCACAGCCACACGAAACATTGACAGAGAACTATGTGGGTCGCCTAGGTCGGATTATTTCTTCATGGTAAGGGAAAGTTCTGGAAACTGCACCAAAGATGTGGTACCCAACTGAAGAGACCACCTCCTGCTAGGCATATACACTGACCTCTACATCTTATGCACGTATATCCTTTTCACGCGCAAAAGACCCCGCTACCGTATCCACATCGCTTTGACCACAACCCTCTACATCTCAGCTACTATCGCGATTGGAGTCAAAAGTGCCATCTACCTACTGATCGGCCAATCAGACCTGGCATTCTATTCTTCGACACTTCCTCTTCAATACCATGGGGATGTCATATTGGGGTTTATTTTTGAGCGGTAGCCTGCCCTATTTGCTCCCCTCTGACAGTTCATCACATTGACTACCGTTAGCCTGCAACTCCTTATCGTAGCCCAAGCACCCATCATGCTCACCTCGAAGTAAGGTTATCACGCCCCCGTCACAGACCGTTTCGTTTATCATCATCTCTCAACTCAGTTGCCTGACGGATGTTCTTCTGGTGAGCTCAAATTCCTCATGAAATCAAATCGTCCTGTGAATATGAGTAGATATGGCGCTGTTACCCGTCTGGGGACGTAGACTTGGAATTGTGGTTCTAGTTATCCCGAGTTTGGTTGTGCTTGCAGCTGACGGTATGTACATTAGATCTCTTGTACTATTCTACATGACGACTAGGCCTCAGCTTGGGGAGTTTGGGTATTGCTTTCGATGCGTTATTATTTTGTATCCTACGTCCGTGACGCGAGGATGGTAACCTTTGCATTCCTTGCTCTCGTTGGCAATCTTTTGCTGACCATATTAATCGGTGAGCATGCTCGAGCCCTCCGCAAAAAATTGCTCATTTGAGTGGCATAGCCGGGCGAATCTTTTACGTTGCCTACCAAGTGGGGAAACACCTCCCGGCGCATACATCTGTACCAACAATGTACAGAACTGGCATCTCAGCTACGTACGGGAATGTTTCGTCCTGCCGTCCTACAGCTCCACTCATTACCCCTTCTTTTCTCCTCGAAAGACTGGAATCAGGATTGATATATCCCATCGCGCTCAGTGTATATGCTGCCTGTGCGCTCCGACTCCGGGATCGATCCTTCAGCTCCCGGTTCGCCGACTATTCCTTCACTTTGGAGTTAACCAATGACTTGGCCTTTGACTCCCTCGTGACCGTCATGGTATGCGGTTAGATGCTCAACAAACTTCTAGTATTTTACTAAATATTTGTTTTCCAAAGGGAATTGCGTCGACCCTGATCATTATACGGGTGACACTCGGACTCGCCATTCATGACAAAAAATCATTCAAAGAAACCATCATGAAAGATATCGAGCTGCCCCAAGCGCAAAACCACACCTCACAGAGTGTCATGTATATTCGCCAGCGTGCCAGTTTCAGCACTGAAGAATCGCACGCGGAGTCTCAGGACGTTGAACCAGACTTGGAGGCTCAGAAGAGGGCGTGACTTTGGTCGCCTTTCCGTCACTCCTACGAGCTGGCTGCCATTCGTTATTGTTTCTTTAGTCTGCTCCGTGCCTCCGAGGCATATAGGCTC
>JANHQD010002250.1:0-18089 GCA_024721195.1 Marasmius sp. AFHP31
ATGGGAGAGCTCTGAGTGCGTCCTTGTCCCTCATCTGGGCTATTATGAGAACTTGCCTCACATCGCCCACTCCTCGGGTAATGATTTTTCTACTCGTAAAAGTTGCACATTCCCCTCCGTGAACGTGGGAAGTTCCCAGTCACTTTTACGGATGGGACCCTTTGGGAAAGTCTGTGCTCAACAAGGAAATTCCCCGGCATAAAACAGTTCTTTTCTCCAGCCCGTAAATTTATTAAATTGACGCTAAATTTCCCGATTTGCTTTTACGCTCGTAAAATTCAGCCCTGCGTCCTGTGTAAGGTTTTGGGGGTTGAATGAGCCGGAGGTCGTGAGAGCAAGACCGGGAAATTTCAAATCGGAAGTCCCCGTTTGTGGCCCGTGGGAAATCGGACGCGCCCGCTGAGAAAATCGGACGCTTGTGGGAAATTCAACTTTCGCCTCCTTCACTTGACTCCACTGCATTAGTTGAAGTTGGAATCTGAGCATCCCAATTCCAACATCCGGCCCAGCATACGAGATAACTTATCGTTTTGCTACCTGTCAACCCGCCCCCCCCACTATTTCAGACTGCTCATACCTTGACGGGAGGAATCACATTCCTCCTATGCCCTCCGCTGCGTGATCCCGGACGATATCCGCATCATGATCCACGACATGATCCCCTCCTATCCAGGCCAACCTCGCTACTCATTCACACATTCGCGCTGCATCCTCCGGTCACCGATCACGGAAACTCATGTATCCGCTATCGTAAAGGTTAACCCTGGGTTAACCATTCGCAACATTCAAACATCCAAGGAAACGAAGGTTCCATCCCCGCAAATGCTTCTCAAATGGGACGACCCAGATGTGATGGGACTACAAAAAATTCTCCGCGACGTTGAGGGAGGTGCATTGGAGCGTTGGAGAGTTCAAAGGCGGGAAGGAGTGGGGGCAAGGGAGTCAGTCGTGGTGATTATCGTCCATCTCAGCTACCCTCTCTGAATGACTTTGGTTTCACTGGGATAGGCAGTCCGGCGGGGAACTATGATGTTCTCTCAAGTCCGAGTGGATGTGGGTGGATTGAGCTGGTATTTGTATCGCTGCCGACCCGAGCAACTCTCCCTGGAGAACCTTTACACCTCGGAAATGACATTGTCCTCGCTGCAGCAGAACTTCTGACGCCTACGAAACTCCATTTGGGGGGCGAGTCACCTGTATTCCTCGATTCTATGAGCATGTTCATGCAATCACGTACACGAGTGAAGATCGAATTAAGGGATAAGCCTGCTATTGCGACACGAACGATGGGGGGGACGTGCCAGATTGGGCTCGTTCCGAGTAAGTAAGGGAGGGTTGTTGGGAAGTTCAGGATCTGTATGTCCCCGTCATCTTCTAGTGTGTTGAGTCGCGCTGACCTCCCTCATTAGCCACGCTGAACTGTTTCCAAATGGCTGTAACTCTTCACCCAGGGGTACAAGGGGGAATTGACACGTTGTGGCCGTAGTGGGCAGGGTACCCTGTCAGACATTTGGAAAAGGAGGAAGGGATGTCGGCACCGAATGTACCTATTGTTCTGGTGGAATCAATGTGTTTCCAGGAATTATCCTCTGTACTGCTTTCTGTTCCTATGACTGGCGTTCGCGATGGGATGCAATCAGGACTGTAGATCCTGGCAATCTTGGCAGGTGAGCTGGTTCTCGTTGGATGGACGAGATGGAGCAAACTCACGAGTTTCAGGCGAAGATATCTCAAGGGCAGGTGAGGATAGCTGAGGACATTCTGGCCAGTTCTCCAGGGTCGAAACCGAGAGGTGTGTTTCTGGTCTAGCTGAAGGCGAAAGTGAGCTTGAGCGCATTCAGACTGGTACCCACCATTGTCTTCGACCTCCCCATTTCGAATCTCTCCAAGTTCCTAGTCGCTGCAGAGCAGGCGAGTGGTGGTGGTGGTAATGCGGGCTCTAACAGCGCTGACAAATATCTGAACCTGCCTCATGTGCACCGCCAGGCGGCGTCCACAGCACTGTCCACCAGCGACAACATCATCGAAGCTCAAGTCGCAGCACTCGTCAACGCCGAAGCCAACCTAGGAGGTACTCAAGCCCAACCGAGCAACAGTATTGGTCGACAGAACACTCGTACATCGAACGATTCCTACGAAGGTGTCATCGGATCCAGGTGGATCTGATAACGCCATTGAAGAACGTTGGATGCTCTTGGATGAGTTCTGTAGCTGAGAGGCTGTTTATTGCTGGGACGATTGCGTCGGTGAGTTCTATTCCGCATTCTTGATCCTACTCGGCTCGAACCTTACGGTCCTTTAGAATGCTGTGGACGAGTGGACGACATTGGCAAGGCTGCACAGACACGTCGCCAGCTTCTGGGTTTTCACGACGGACGCAAATCTCCCCACCCGATGGCCACAGTTTTCTCGCACTTTGCCTGCTTCTGCCGTCCGTTGAGGGCTGCCAGTCTCGGGACCCAAGAGCTACCCAGATTAAAGCGAGAACACCTCTCAAGTTTCGATCCTTCCATATCTCAACTCGCATACGACGGATTCTGCTCGGCACCCCAGAAGTAGCCAAAAGCTTCTTATGGTCAATATCGTGCACACCGTTTTGGAGATGTGCGGGAAGGTGTATCAGATCGCCAGCCGTTCAGGACGCATACTGGCATGCCAAGAACCCATCTCTGGATACTATCCGCCCTCGACTGACGACACATCCCGTTCGTACATCAAGCTCCAGATCCGACTCAGAGCACACCAATCTTGATGCGAAAGCGTCTCGACGCCCTTAGCCGTTTGACCAAAGACCGAAATCACGCTTCGGCCAGCACTGCGTCTTTCAGTCTCGCAGGATTCAGTCTGCCTGACATTTTTCTGGATTGCAGGTGAGTGAGAATGCCTCCTGACGATTTCACGTTGCACAGATGTTCCTAGACAGTTGTTCTGACCGTCCCGTCAGTGAAGCAGGTTTACCAATCCAGTCGTTTCCCAGTGGTACCTTCGGCGCTGTACAGCAAGGTGGAGACGGCTGGACTCGGCATCCAGTGATATTCAATGATGGCTGGGCTCGAGCGAGGCGCGCACTAGTCACCTGGGATCGCGCGGTTGTACTCGAGGTCTGTTCGCCCAATTTCAACGAACTTCTGGATCGTTCTAGTGCTAATTTCCCTGGTACCGCATACAGCATTCCCAGCGGCGCGCGCCAATCACGCCATTCTGGCTTGCGACTTTACAGCATCAAGGCTTGAGCTTGATTCGTCAGGCCTCAGGTATCGTGAAAGGGTTTCAATGGAGATAAGGAGTCGGAAAGCCTGAAATTGGACGAAGGCTGAAAGGGAAATGTCTGGGAATGTCCACAAATGGATAAAGGCACATCGGGTTGTTCGGATCGGGTCCGTACAGATACGGTTTGGCTTCTGAGATCTCTAGTATCGTCAACTGACCATCAATATCTCTTGAAGATTGCCGTTTTCGGGAGAGTCCAGCTGCCGCAGACTGGTCCCCAGCCTCTGTCAGTGTTCCTCCCGAAACTACTGTCGGTGTCGTGGGCGGCAGTCACCTACTACTTGCCACCTGAATTTAGTCCAACAAACTTTCCATTTACACAAGGGACCCCATCAGAATGGACAGTACAATGCTGGTCCAGCTTTGATTCCGAGACAATACGCTGAACATTCAACTCTGCCCTGGGGTCGCGATTCACTGTTAAGTCTGAATTACCAGACAGCAAGCTGCAGGCATGGCACACATCCACTGTGGTTTGCAAGAGCAATCCTGAGCTGATATGCCCAAGAAATAGCTCAACACTATTGCTTTGGGCCTCCAGCATACAGGAGGAGAATCTGGCAGAGAGGATATCTTTGCCAGCCCACTTCAATTTTATGTACATCGGGGAAGACTTGGGTTGGTTCACATATGCCATCCAGTCTAGCATCTGGCCCAATTGGAGATCCCGACACCAAGAACATAAGAAGCATAACTTGAAGCTCAACCTGGATGGCTCCAGGCCTACCTATTCCTAACGTCAATAATCCGAATGAGATTTGAACACTTCGACTCGATGGGAGAGTCACTCCATTGCGGTCCTTTGATCAAATTAGGTCAAGGAGTTAGTCCTGTCCAGTGACTCCAGCCACACTTAGTTTCAGTAGATAGAAGTAACAGCCCGCGGACTTGGTTGCATCATCGAGACAGATTCCCTTGCACGAACGTCAGCAAAGAAATGGGAACTCAAGGCAGGAAAAGAAAAGGAAACCAAACAAACTATTCACTACAGTCTACATCATATTACCAAGTCTAGATCCCTACTAGTTTATACTTTGCGAGTCACGTTGAAGTGATTTTCACACGACCGCATACTATGTACAAATCATATCCATTTTATATCAGTGCTAGCGCCGATGAACAGAGCTGTCCGGAACCTGCGCCGCCCATCTGATACGCGCGGCGTTTGAACGAAATCGGAAACGTGTACCCATCGTGTGAGAATGGTGCCAGGTACGACAAATACTTCGGTTGCTACTGAACCACCAACTCCTCAGCCTCGAATCGTGTCCCTGTCATCTCCTCCGCCCCTCCGCCCCTCCCATCCATGTCCTCCGGCCTACATTAATCCCTTTCATCCACCGTGCTCATTTCGCTCTTTGGTCATCCAGCCCGGGGCGGCGGATGGCATTGCAGGTGAACGACACATCGTACAGCACTTGCAGGGAAGATCAGATCAGAGGGGAGGCCATGAACGTAGCTTGTTATCACTCGTCAAAGCAGGTTCGAGGAGAGGGCATAAGTGGCGTTCGTAACCAAAGGAACTTTGATATGGTTTCCAACTGTCAGTAGCCCATTCTTTTTTGTCAAAAATCGTCTTGACTTCTCAATGTTCTTCCACATGTTCTAGCGCTCAAAGCCCTTCGGGCTGCAGTTGAGGGCGTTGATGCTTCCCATGCTGCAGCTCGACAGTATGAACGAGGCGAGTGTCTCAAAGGTACCAGCCAGGAGATTCTCAGGATGATTCGTGAATGGATTTTGGCCCAAGGATACGATGATCCCATCTGCTGGGTCTCTGGTCTCGCCGGCGTTGGAAAGTCAGCTGTTGCCATGAGCATTGCCACGTCATGCGAAAAGGAAGGCCGCCTGGTGTCCTCATTCTTCTTCTCTCGGTCCGACCCCAAACGCAATAATCCCCGCGCCCTCATGCTCACTATTACCCATGGTCTCGTCTCGACAACACCATCCGTGCAACGTATCATTGACCAGCGGATTTCGAAAGACCCTCGCATCTTGGAAGCTAGCATAGAAGACCAGTTCAATGAATTAGTTCTCGAGTCTACCACCAGATGGAGTTGGGGAAGATGGCCCTGGACCTTGCTCGCGCTGCTAGGGGTTGTTTGGGCTTTCTTCTCGACAATCGCTTTTTCCTCGCCTTCAACACTTTTTACGCCAGCTGCGAACATAGTCGTCATCGACGGACTGGACGAATGTGGTGACGAAAAAACCCAGTTACGCGTTCTTGCTATCATCCAATCTGCCTTCGAAAAGAAGCCCCGATTTCCACTGCGATTCTTAATTTGCAGCCGTCCAGAAGCTTGGATCCAGGAAGCTCTCGACACTGAACCTCTTCGCCGACTCACCAAACTCGTCTCTCTGGATAGCGCCCTCTCACTCGACGATGACATCACACACTATTACCTTCACAGCTTTCAGGAGATTGTCAGCAGTCCACAGTACGCCTCACTACGGTTTCCGAAGCCATGGCCTTCGGAGGAAGACCTGACAACCTTGGTTCAGAAGAGCAATGGCCAGTTTGTCTATGCTGTGACTGCTGTCAAGTTTATCAAGCTTGCATATCAGCATCCCGTCATGCAACTCCGTGTCATACTCGGGAACAATCCATCTCGTCCCCCGAAGACTTCGCCCTATTCCGAGCTTGATGCACTGCACCATCTCATCCTGAGCACCAGTGTCGACCACGACTCAATCCTCCTCATTCTTGCAGTCATCCTCGTGCTTCCACCTTATCTTCCACCATCACCTAAATGCATTGAGCTACTGTTAGGCCTGCCCCCGGGTCAAGTGGCCCGGACAACACGAGGAATTCGCTCACTGCTGGACATCCGTGGAGTGGAGGACGGAATTCAGCTGCACCACACCTTGTTCAGGGACTACCTCATTGACTTTCCGCGGTCGGGCCCATTCTATGTTGACATATCTATGCATAAGTATGTCATCGCGCAACGGTGGCTTCGAAACCTCTCTACTGATCGGATGCAGATGTATAGGTATGAATCCACTAATTATATATACCCCAACTTCTTCTCAACTCCGCGTTTACAGCCCCGAACTATTCATCCTTGATAGAACTAACCTTTTCTTCACGGAATGGATTGGCTTCTGCATCTCCCAATGTAAACCAACTCGGGAATTGTTGACCGAGTTGAGGAACATTGACCTCGCCTCCGTGTTCTTCTGTAAACATATTCTACACTATCATCCACAGCGTTTCTGGTCCGAATCGAGGTTTGATCCTACAAGTGTGAGAGGCCTCACTTCAAACTGGGATCAGACTTTCTCGGACTTGGTAGTCTGGATCCAGAGATATGTGAGAATGAATTGTCTTTCTCTTTCTGATGGCTCAGGGAGCCTCATACTGACTATTTATGGCTCACAGAAAGACAAGGATGCACTTGATCTCATGGTGCATCTGACAAACAAGTTGTCAAGACGCCCTGAGTGTTTCCACCTTGAGATCTCTCCAGGGTTGTCTACCAAGCACTACATTGTACAATGGGCAGTTCTCCTTGCCACTGGTTGCATGGTGGAACCTTGTCTGACCTTTTGGGGAGACAGTGATGATCCACAGCAAGTGTTGCTTCGGCTCACTGACTGTCACTGTGATCTGTCCAAAGGGGAATCAAATGATGTGGCTCATGTCTCATATCAGAAAACTTGTCTGCAACTTGTCAGGACTTTTGTATCCAAGCTCAGAGCACTTGTCAAGAGTGATGTTCAAAGTGATGAACACAGGGAAAAGATAGATTACATTGTCTGGAGTCTGTTGCATTCATCACTCCTGCAGCATTGTCATCTTGAGAGAGAGCTCTTGTTGCATTGTCGAAACTTTTTCGATTTGATGCAAGACTGTTCACCACAGGTGCTACCTGATCAAGTGGAATACTGGAAGGATATCATGAAGTGGATTGAGGCAAGGAATTTATTTTGTTTTGCTATGGTGTTTCAAGTGGCTGATGGCTGAATTCCTATGTGTAGACCTTTCCAGAGGAGTTTACAATGGAAGCTGAGGAACTGAAAGAGGGATTGGCTGTTCTCTCCCCACCTTGATTCCAAAGTTTGGGGAAATCCATGAAAGGATGCAGCAAGCTTGTGGTTATTGCCTTGTGGTCAGTGACCACTTCAAGTACATGGCAGAACCACATTCTACTAGCCATATAGCAATGGCCAGCCCAAAACAACTGTTGACTGGTATCTTTCAGAGGTTATTCCCTTTGCTGTTGGCACCTTAGATATGGCATGTCACAGGGTGAGGTGGGCCTTTGAGGGGGGAGAGTTCTTTGTACATGAAAAACCCCCTGCATTGGGTCTACCTTGGGAACCAGGTACCCTTGTGCCTGTCACCACCTGTCATGACCCTTTTCCTCTAACCACTTCAACAACAACCTCAATGCGCTTAAAAGCGTGTTCATTCTACCTGCCCTCTTAACTTCCATCAACACACCTCATATAATCCTTACTCCAACATAACACTGTTTCTCCCACACATATCCAACATTCCATTCAAAATGGCTGGCCTCTAGCAACAATGGTGTTACCCCAACAGCTCATAAAAAGTGGAAAAAGAAGAACAGACAGCCCATCAACCTAGGCATATATTGTGGTTAGCATGGTTAAACCATCAGCTCAAGAAGATGAACAATGGCCAACCTCAAGCTGAACTCTCCTCTTTATTTCTCCATCTACCTCAACTACAGAATCTATATCCCCCCTTCTCCCCCCTACTACACTGCAGCTGGACTCAGAAATGCCTTCTGCAAATGTGGGGTCCATGAATGAAGCCCTTCTTCTTTTCACAGCATGCTCAGCATTGTAGATGTTGCAATAATCCACACAATTTACTTCAAGTGTATGTTTTATCTCTATCTCCTTTTAGACTTCAATATAGGGTCTAACTACATTCTAGAACATCAAATGGAGATCTTTCATCACTGTTGCTGTCAAACCCTCTCTCAGGTTCTTGTTGCTCACAGCCTCTTTCCCATATCACCATCACAGCCACAAATGGCAATATCTCTTGATTTTTTGGAGTTCTACTGCACCTCTGCCAGCAGTCATCTGATGCAATTACTGCCCTTGCTCACTTTACAGGAAGTGAGATTTTCATCTAATTGGTGCCACAGTGTCATGAGCTCATCATCGACAGGAACAAAGAACGCGCCAGCTGAAACGTGGAAATGAATCCTTCGGCATGGCAACAAAGTTTTGGGTACCCGTCTTCTCTCTGCCGCCGTCTCCCTTACTGTCACCGACGTCCCCGACCACCCCAACGTTCATCGTCCGCACCCAAGGCCCTGCACCGTACCTTGGGATACATTACAATACGGGAACTATTCAATTCCCACTGTACCTGTGTCCTCAGCCCCGACTAGTCAATTGCGGCCAGCGCTATACTCATGCCAGCGCTAAACCGATGCAGCACTGTACGGATACCAGCGCTATACAGATACCGGCGCTATATGGATACCGGCGCTATACCGGTGTAACCCTGTTCCACCATCAGTGTTACTTAGCCTAATACCTATGAGTTACGCTGCACAAGAGTCGCGCCCGAAGACATTGCATTTGTCTATCCGACGGTGCTGTACCTGTACGGTGTACCTTTCCCCAGTATATAAGCTAGCCAGTTCTGTAAGATAGAGTAACCTCAATATTTTACTTACATTTGTACCCAGTTCTGATACTCAATTCATCCTCTTTGCTCATAACTCTTGTTCTCTGCATCACTGTGTGTGTGTATAAGCGAATTACTATGTTTATTACTACCTCTATTGCGCTACTACTACTTGTGAACTACTACTGTTCTCAATTCTATTACTCTTTGACATTTTGCTTAATAGTTCCTTCAAGAAAGCTTGTTAGTCACTACTAGAAAAGTGTACGAAACGTGTCATAATATCGAGGTTTATACTGCGTCATTATGTCAATGGTAATGAGGACACGTACTAGAGCCAGTTCGCTGGACTCTGGCGTCCAGCGATCACTCCCAACCGAACCTAATCAGTTTCATTTAATCCGACAACCCAAAAATTCCTCCAACCCGAATAATCACCCAGGTTTTGCAACACCAGGACCACGTATGAACAACCTGGATGTTAGCTCTGTAAGTCAGGAAGTAGGAGCAGGAGCAGATTCGGATGCATTGATCCGAGAAGTGGAGGGAATGTTACAACCAACCACTCTGACTGACACGCATGAATCCAATGCATATGTACCTACACCTGTTCCTGTCAACCCCCCACCCAAATTCTCATCACCAATCAAGACGCCCAGCCACGCGTTGGCTTGTTTGCTAGCCAGAATGTCCTTGAACCCGTCATTGTCGGAAAGTCAGTGGCTTAGAAGAACAAGTGCATTGGGACCCTTACCAACAAACCCTCAACAATGAATTGAAAGGAATCACATCCAACGGCTACCAGTGCCAACGTCTCCAACGCCCTTCCAACAATATCAGCCAGCGCAACCCAGCCCGTTGGGTTCAAATTACACTCATGGATATGACCACGCATATAACACTGCTAGGACACCAACATTGATGGGAGAAATCAACATGTACGATGTTAGAGGGGGATACTCACCAGTACCATCAACGGCGACCAGCAATGATTGGAATAGGTTGCTCCCCCAACCTCCTACATTTGTCATCCCTGTCAGTCCATACGCTCCCTATGGGCCGACAGAACAGGCTTATGCAAACCCGATGCCAGGCTTGGTGTCTCCCGACGATCAAGTTCACCAACTAGCGATACGACTTGGGCTAGTGTCCCTTCGGAGGCAACCAACTGAACACTATCTCGAACTATTTCAGGGAATAGTGAATAGTCAGGACGACGACCTACCACTTTCAGTACTCCAAGCACTGAGGAGTGACCCCCGCCTACAAAGTGAAGTAGTAACCTGGGTAATATGGGCTTCAATCACTCAGCTGGAGGTAAATCAAGTGGGACCGACCACAGTTATGCAAGAACCTTCACCCCCGCCACGCCCAACTCTCCAACAATGATTGCGAACCCAGGAAGCGTCAACCTGCAAAACGAACTCGATCAGTTGCAAGAATGCTACATGAACGATGAAATCAGTAAGGAGCAGTTCCGGAACGAGTTGGACAGGATTGGGGAAGGAATGCGCACAAAACCTCCCCCAGGTAAGAATTCTGCAACACAAATCCTGGAACGAGAAACTGAGAACCAGGTGAGTACTCCTGAACTTCATAATAGTAGAATTGACCTATTGGAGAGGCCCTCGAATCCCGTTTGTCGGGCCCTTAGTTCGAATGCTTCCCCCAATCCGACCTTGGCGATCACTAATCATCCCTCCCCTGAACTTCGTGAACAACGCACAGTGCGATTTCAACAGGATGTTCCACCACATATTCAAGCCCAGTTGGCCAGCTCTTCACGACCACCGGTTGCTAGTACGCCTTATCGACCTGAGAACAGGAGAGAGGGAGCATCAGTGAGTGATACAGGGAACGACACCTTACCTCCCTCTTACTCTATCCACTTCTTGTCTCCCTCGGGCATGTACAGTCTCTAATAGACCTTGAAGAACCCTTGATTCATGTTGGCACCGAGGATAGTTCAGAGAATAGGCAAGATAGTGAGGAAAACAAAGAGGGTCATGATAGTACTGAAGAAAGAGGAGTTTCAAGCGGAGTAACGGGCCGAGACAACTTGGTGTCTGCGCCAGAATCTGCAGAACGGGCCGCAGAGAAATCTGGCGATCTTGCTGCACAGCCACCTAATAGCTCCTCTCTTCCCACCCCCATCACCAATCGCTCAACGGTAGCGTCGAGCCCCGCGACCCATCCTCCACCATCCAGTACACCTTTGATTCGTTCAAATCAGACTATAACTCATGACGACGAATCAAACGAGGATGATGAAGGAGTAGCAAATTGGCATAAAAAAGGAAAATGGCGTGAAGGTATGCAGTCCAAACCCCCTCCGGCCCTCCGGGTTCACGGAGTGAATGGCTAAGCTGGTGAGCTAGAGATGCGAGCTGGCATGATCAAGAAAGGATAAGGACAAGGGACTTTCCGATAGCCTTCTCCAGCTCAAGAACCAATCTGTCCTAAAGCGCTAGACGCTAGGACTATAGAAACAACGGCGGCAGAAGTCGACTAGCAGAGACGACAACAGAGACGACAGAGGTAGCGAGCAGAGAGCGAGAGCAGGTAGATAACTGGTTCCAACGACAAGTTAGATATATTGTAGATGAAGGAGAAAACAAAAGTACTACTCACCTGGTCCCAACGACAAGAGGTCAAGATGAGGGACCAGGTGCAAACTACCTAGCTTATATACTAGAAGGTGAGTTGTGCGAGAATAAAGAAAGATAATAGGGAACAAGGGGAGAACAATAATAGTCCAGGTATAGAATAAGAACGAGTCTGGAACAAGTAACTGTTGTATGTCAAAGAACAAAGAGAACGATGGAAACAATAGATGGAATCAGTTGTGAAGGTGATGTGAGGGAACAAGGAGAACAAAGGGGACAATAGATGGGATCAGTTATGAAGACGATGTGAAAGAACAAGGAAGGAAATGATGGGAATGATGTAGAAAGGGGAACTGGGTATCTAGTGGGCATCAAAGTATCAAACAGGCGCTGAAAGGGGAATGGGCGCTAAGAAAGGAAAAGATAGGGGGGAAAAGCAGCACTTCATGACACAATCGACAACCATATGGTCCATCAACAAATGACGACCGAAGAACAGATCCAACCTTAACGACTACCCCTCTTATGGCCTCAGAATATACGCATCGCCCCTATGATACGACTCACGACCATAGTTCTGATTGTCCGATGTCGGAAGGACCACCCCCACCACCACCATCCGAAATCTCTTCCTCCCCTAGCCTTCATTCGCAGATCTCTCAACGCGAGGCGCATCGTGCAGAATCTGATATCTCGATGCATACGGCTACGCCTCTGATAGGTCACAGCACATCTGCAGCTAACCTCGGGTCTTCTGGTATCTCCATGCAATCGGTGAATTCAACAACGAGAAATTATGATCAGCCAACGCCTGGAGGTTCCAATGCCAACCCAATATTTAGGAGACAAGCAGAGGAATTGTACCCTTTAATGTCAGTAAAAAATAGTTTCGAGACGTTGGTTAACTCCCGTTCTAACTTTCAATCAACAGGAGGGCAACAAGGACAATTGTCAGAAGCCACCATGCATCCGTTCATCTCAAGTAATGGGATTGCTGAACAAGGCGTAAACAGAGATCGTGCAGAGGGGATAGGGTCCTCTTGGGGTAATGAGTATGAACGATCAGTTGGTGGTGGAGGTTTTGGTGGTCCACCAGGTGGTGAACCACCGTATCTAGGACCTGGCGAACCACCCTTTTCAGACCATGGTGAACTGCCAGAACGAACAGGTCCCCCTGGTCCTCCTGGTCCCCCTGGCCCACCGGGTCCACCTCCAGTTCAACCACCTAGAGGAAATGGTCCAGACGCCACTCAGCTTCACCGTGAAGCAGTAAATCATGAATCCAAGCTGGAGATTAAGAAGCCGAAGGAGTTTGATGGGTCTCAGTGTAACAAGTTCTGGGGGTTCATCAGCAACTGCATTCGTATGTTTGTCGCTAAACTCCATATATATGTTACTGATCAGGACCGTATTCAGTTCGCGTCATCATACCTCGGAGGAGCCGCGTCTCGTACGTTTCAGAACTGGTCGGAGAGGGAAATCGGAACTGGCATATATAATCCCTCCTTACATTTTTGGAATACGTTTGTCGACAGTCTCCGTCGCCTGTTTGGCGTCTACAACGAAGAGCTGCAATCGCAAGCCCTGCTAGATACAATTGTACAGTGAGCGGGCGAAACATTTGCTGAATTCCTGGTGAGGTTTGAGGACGCCTCGTTGCTAACAGGGTACAACAGTAACACATTAAAATGGCGTTTAGTGGCCCAGATAAGAAGAGGTTTGAGGAACCGAATCACCTACGTCGGAGGCATCCCTAGTCATTACGAGGATGTCATCCAATGACTCCTCGAAATTGATGGTGCGTGGCAGGTGTTTGCAGATATTGGATTGGACACACGAAATCGACCGTCTACGTCGTGGGCCACAAATGTAAACCCTGGAAATTCCAACCGACCTGCGAACACAGTAGGAAGGGATGTGCCACAAGCACAAGCGGGACCATCTAGAGGGTATCGAGCAGGACAACGAGTATGTGGAAACCAAGCCGATAATGCCCAGGGAAATGCCGCTTACACTGGTTCGACGGGGAACCGCCCTCAAATCATGAGGATCACTAGACAAGAGAGGGAGAGGCAGATGGCGAATGGATTGTGCTTTAGATTTGGAGAGGACGGTCATTTTGGGCGCAATTGTCCGAGTCCGCCTGTTGACAGTGTTCTTCCTGGACAAGCGACAGGCAGAGTCGGCTTCCTGCTGGACGGTTTACCCCAGGATTCAGATATCTTCACATACACGTTTGACGAGAATAATAATGCCCAGGAGATTGATATACAAACGGGGCAGGCATGTAAGGAATCCAGTTATTTCTTGACGATTTGGTACCCCCTCCGACGTATTATTTCGAGTACATACATTATCTTATCTACACGATCCGTACCCTACATCCCGGCGTTTTGCCGTATTATTAGTCAGCTTCTATCTTGTATCCGTACTCTAGCAATCCGACATTGCTGGCGTACTCACTCGGCCCAAAGGCCTGCACGATACGAGACCGGAAGCCTTACAAGGCAGCTCGGGAAGGAGAAAGTGAACAGGAGCCCTCGTCGGGAAAAGAAAGGGGGATTCAGAACCTCAAAGAGGGGAAAACTGAATCCCCATCGTGACCAACCCCCCTCGAATTCAGTAAACTTCAATTTTGACATTCAAACCCCTTACGACAAACATAAAAATCGACAAGTATCCCTTTGAGCAACCATCCTTTCACCATCCCCATTCCCGATTCCCCCTTCTCACTCTCATGAACTCGAATCAGTGTCAATTACTTCTAGTTCCCGAGAGGCTTTCATCATTCAAACACACCTGTTCTCGTTAACGACGCCAGTCTTACCGGCACTAATCGATTGTGGAGCCTCAAAATTGTTTATCAATGAATCCGAAACTGCGAACCATCCCTCAGCATGTAACAGGCTAAATTTCTGGCCATATCATTTCCGGGACCCCTACCTTTTTACCCAATTCCATACCCCTCTATACCCCCTTCATATCCATCTTTCCAGCTCTCTATTCCCATCCTTCATCATGTCTTTTCACCATTCACCACTCCTCCCTCCTATATCGGGTCCCTCAGACAACCTCCAGCATACTCCAGGACTCTATTCATTCATTATGGGACTTCAACATCTCACTCCGGGACCTCATGAACTTGTTCTAGGACCCCATAAATTGATCCCGGAAACCCACATGGTCCACATCAGGACCCTAACAGCATTTTCCGGGATCATCACAATTCATTCCGGGATCCCTTTCCTCATATCAGGACCACATGCGGCACATTCTGATGGTCCCGGAATGACTCCTACACTTTCTGATTCATTCTATTTCATTCTGATTCACTTTTCTACCCTGTAATTTACCTATATGGACCTATATTTCTCTCACGCCCGAACAGTATATAAAGTACATGTAGAACCTCCATGTACTTTAGTTCGGTTGTATTGTTCTTTATCCAGTCAAATGTCTATCAAGCTCTATTAGCTGAGTATTCTTTCAAGTCTGTGGCATACTTACTGTCTCTGTGAATCGCACATCACATCTTACAGGTGCAACCCTTTGTTGGTTCAGGTCTCTGGATAGAACCTTGATCAATAGCGACTATCTGCGTTACCCAAAGGACCCTCTTGTCTTATAATACTCCTCGCTGGAGGCTCGCAGTATTCTCTTTCCTTATCACAGCTACTTGTCGGGAGCTTGTAGTTGCCACTTCCCTCTCTTCTCATCCCTCGCACTCTTGTTCAGGTGGTCCTGAGTCCAGGATACGAGATTCCGCCAACCCAGTCAAGGACCCCAAGGCTTTGTGGTTTTACGGCTATTCATTATTTCTGCCATTGTTCCCCTCATCTCCACATCACTTCCTACCTTCCGTGACTGGATTCGTGCCCAGAAATCACGACCCTTACACAGCAGTACAAAGACTTGATTGACCCATGATACTCAACCTATTTGACGGTGAGGCAACGTCAGCAGGGCTCATAACTCACTATCTAGTAGCTGATTTGGTTTTCACAGACAGAACAATACATCCGTGCGAGGAATTTCTGGTTACCAAGTTACATCCAGCAGCGAAAATAGTACTAGGCTTACCTTGGTTACGGCGACACAATCCACCGATAAATTGGAAAGATTTGACTTTTTCTTTCAACGGTAAGATCACCCTGGCCACAATGATAACGACGAACTTAAATCTCGTCCCAGGAATCACCCCATTACCACTGAAGAATCCAGGAAGGATTACGGATAAGGTCACCCCCACTTTCACTACACCAACATCACCCCTGGTTCGCCTTGTCAGAGCGCAAGCCTTCCTTTCCTTGATAGAACAGGGCTGTGACTTCTTTGCATTTGTCGTTAACTGCTTGGGTCCCGAAGAATCTACGCTTCAAGGACAACCCACTCTCGCAGCAACAACAACCGAGAGCACCGAATCTAGTAGCACCCTTATGACTCCTGACAAACGTACGAAGTTCAAGAAAGTCGTACCCGACGTTTACCATCGATTCGACAAAGTGTTTTCGGCACACGAAGCTAAAGCTCTACCACCTCACCGACACTACAACATCACGATTGAAACAGACAAAGGTCGATACCCACCTATAGGCAGGGTATACAATATGTCAGAGGTGGAGTTACAAGCTTTGAAAATGCAGATCGACGACATGCTTAATAAGGGATTTATTCGTCTGTCTAACTCACCAATAGGTGCCCCCGTTCTGTTCACAAAGAAAAAGGATGGCACTCTTAGGCTCTGCATAGACTACCAAGCCTTGAATCGCCTCACTAAACGGAATAACTACCCTATCCCGCTCATTGGGAATCTTATCGACCGACTCCAAACAGCAACAATATACACGAAGCTGGATTTGCGTGCAGGGTACTATAACGTTCGAGTTGCGGCAGGACACAAATGGAAGACCGCATTTCAAACACGGTATGGTGCTTTCAAATATCTCGTCATGCCGATGGGATTAACCAATGCCCCCTCTGTTTTCCAGAAGTTCATGAACAAAATATTTCACGACATGGTGGATATAAACATGATTGTGTACTTAGACGATATATTGATCTTCTCTGACAATTTAGAAGACCATATTCGTCACGTAGCCGAAGTCCTCGAGCGCTTGAAACAGAATGATCTGCACCTCAAGCCAGAAAAGTGTGAGTTCCATACACATTCCATGGAATACCTGGGAGTGATAGTGACGCCTGAGGGAGTGCAGATGGACCCCAGGAAGGTAGAAGCTGTTCAGGCATGGCCAGTACCTACCACGGTCAAAGAAGTACAGTCATTCCTTGGCTTTGCAAATTTCTATAGACGGTTTATCAACAATTATTCAGGAATAGTCAAGCCACTTACCGTCCTAACTTCCAAGAAGCACGGATGGAACTGGACGGAAGAGTGCCAGACAGTGTTCGAATTGCTCAAAGGGGCTTTCAGTGAAGCACCCATTCTTAGACATTTTGACCCCTCAATAGCCATTGTTGTGGAATCCGACTCCTCCGACTACGCCATCACCTCGATCTTGTCCCAACCCCATCCTCTCACTAACGAGTTACACCTGGTTGCCTTCTATGCTCGAACAATGGCTCCTGCCGAGTTGAATTACAATATATATGATAAAGAGTTACTGGCCATTGTCAAGTCTTTTAAGCAATGGCGAGCTTACCTTGAAGGCGCACGGTTTACAATCCAGGTCTACACGGATCACAATAACTTGCAATTCTTTACGACAACAAAGCAACTCAGCCGGAGGCAAGCCCGTTGGTCAGAGTTCCTTTCCGGGTTTGACTTCATGATAAATTACCGTCCCAGACAACTTGGACTAAAGCCTGATGCCTTAACAAGACAGCCAGACGTTTATCCTCGAAAGTCCTTTCAGAAGGCAGTTAATGAGGCAAACAATAAGGTACTCATTCAGCCTGAACAGCTAGTGGCCACGCTGGCTGCAAATCTCATTCTAAACAACGATTTGTTACTCAGGAGAATTTGCCAATCACCTCGAGATGAGCATTGGACACACGCAGAGTGTCCTAAAGCGCTAGACGCTAGGACTATAGAAACAACGGCGGCGGAAGTCGACTAGCAGAGACGACGACAGAGACGACAGAGACAGCGAGCAGAGAGCAAGAGCAGGTAGATAGCTGGTTCCAACGACAAGTTAGATATATTGTAGATAAAGGAGAAAACAAAAGTACTACTCACCTGGTCCCAACGACAAGAGGTCAAGATGAGGGACCAGGTGCAAGCTACCTAGCTTATATACTAGAAGGTGAGTTGTGCGAGAATAAAGAAAGATAATAGGGAACAAGGGGAGAACAATAATAGTCCAGGTATAGAATAAGAACGAGTCTGGAACAAGTAACTGTTGTATGTCAAAGAACAAAGAGAACGATGGAAACAATAGATGGAATCAGTTGTGAAGGTGATGTGAGAGAACAAGGAGAACAAAGGGAACAATAGATGGGATCAGTTATGAAGACGATGTGAAAGAACAAGGAAGGAAATGATGGGAATGATGTGGAAAGGGGAACCAGGTATCTAGTGGGCATCAAAGTATCAAATAGGCGCTGAAAGGGGAATGGGCGCTAAGAAAGGAAAAGATAGG